>PVLD010027080.1:0-21268 GCA_004027595.1 Dinomys branickii
TTTTGTCTATTTCTCGTCTGTGTAAATGGAGCATTTCTTCCATCATTGTTTTCATCTCGTTTTTTATCTGAGAAATCATTGTGGGTATGTGGGTTATTTCTGCTTTAAGCTCTTTCATGGCCTGTTGGAGTTGTTTAATTTTGGATGCAATCGTTTCATATCTTGAAGTTATGAGGCTTCCTGGTTCCCTTGTTTCTTCATCTTCAAAACTTGTTCTGCGTTCGGTTGAGTTTTGAGACTGCGTTTTGCTCCTCTGTTTTCCCATTTTTGGGTATCAGATTCAAAATGTGGAGCTATAAATTCCAAAGGCAGTTCAGCAGGCGGAGGTCTGCTGCAAAGGCTGTTCCAATGATTCCTTCTCTTTGGGAGAATGTCCCTTAAGCTTTCTGCTGAGATTTGTTCTTCTGTCTTCCCTTTTTTGGGTATCAGTTTTTGGAGTCCCTGCAGGCAGGAAGGTTCTAAGGTGCCAGTCTATCCTTTGGGGCTTTCTGCGCGGCCCGCCCAATGCGCGCGAAATGTGGGACTGCTGGGCGTCGCCGCTACCAAAAAGCCGATCTCTTTCGGGAGTCACCAGAAAGCTGCGCCGGCTCGGGAGGCAGGAGGGACCGAGCTGGCTGTATTCTCAGGGCGTTGGGACCCAGCCAAACTTCCTCTCCGTGCGGAGCGTCTCTGGCTCCCAGCGTTTGGGGTCCTCCGCGCGGCCTGCCCGACACGCGCGAAACGTGGGACTGCCGGGCATCTCCGCCGCCAACAAGCCGATCTCTGCCGGGAGTCGCCGGAAGGCTGCACCGGCTCGGGAGGCGGGAGGGACCGAGCCGGCTGCGCTCGCAGGGCTCTCGGACCCAGCCAAACTTCCTCCCCGCACGTAGCGTCCCTGGCTCCCAGCGTCTGGGGCTTTCTGCGCGGCCCGCCCGATACGTGCGAAATGTGGGACCGCCGGGCGTTGCCGCCGCCAAAAAGCCGATCTCTGTCGGGAGTCGCCGGAAAGCCGCACCGGCTCGGGAGGCAGGAGGGACCGAGCTGGCTGCGCTCCCAGGGCGTTCGGACCGAGCCAAACTTCCTCCCCCCGCAGAGCGTCTCTCACCAGTAACTTCTTACTGTGCATTAATTTATCCAAGATTAAAAAGTCCATTGCTTTATAAGATTCCCCCCAAATAAGAAAAAGGGCAAGTGAGTTACAAAGCAGAAGAAATTCCTAGAGACTTCTCAATGTATTCCAGGCTCTGAGTTTTTTCTCTGACAAGAAGTGGTTATAATAAATCATAAGACATCACTCCTTTCTGTAGTAAAATAAAGGAACATTTGAAATTAATTACTTTTCTGATATATAGTAGATTGATCAAGGCACCAGTGTACAAACACACTCCTTTCACTCATCCTGACTTTCACATAACATATCCTCAAGCAGGCACAGATCTAGGGTTGGGAGGACCAGAAGCTAATATAATTCAGGATACCTGGTAAGAAAACCATGTGAATGTACCAGACAGACACCCACAGCTACTCAACCATCACCCACTGTGAGCAGGAGTGTGAAAATGACTGAGGCTAATGTTTCTCACCTTTCCAAGTTTTGCACAAATATATGACCATATGAACATGTACGACCATGTGACGCACATGCCATCATGCCAGAGGCTTGGAATCAACCATCTACAGCAGAAGCTTAGAAAGCACCTCCTCATTCACCAAATTCTAACCCTAAGAGGGCAACCCTAAGAGAGCTTGCTCTCTTCTTTTTCTTTCCTTTTTTTCTTGAGACAGGGTCTCGCTATGTAGTTCAGGCTGGCCTTAAACTCACTATGTAGCCCAGGTTGGCCTCAGACTCACAGCTATCCTCCTGCCTCAGCCTCCCAGAGTGCCAGGAATATAGGCATGCGCCCCCACACCTGATCTTGTTCTCTTCTAACTCCTGCAGAGAAAGCCCACTTGACCTGATGTTTCTGATATGTTATTATTTACTCCCTCTCCTGTAATGTGGTAACTGATTTCCCTCACTGTGGTCAGTCAATCAATAGACAGGAAGCCTTTGGTTTCATTCGTCATTATTGAAGACCCCTCATGTGCCAGGCTGCACTAGACCCTGGGGACTCAGTCACGAGCAGGAGAGATAAGATCCAGGCTATGCAGGTGGCACCAGAAAAACAATGCACAGACAAATAATCAAATACTGGGGAGCAAAATGACCAAAATGGCAAGGAAATGTAGTCAGGAACACCTGGGTGGTCTGGGACAGTTTCTCTAGACAGTGGCGTTGAAGGTGAGACCACAGGAATGACAAAGAGGCAGCTGCTGAGAGCTGGGCAAGATCACTGCTCAGTGCAAATTCCGTCAGTCAGTACAGAAGCACTCAGTTTGTTGAAGGAGCCTAAAGAAGTCCAATGCAGTCCGGGAAGAACTGCAGGGCTTCGGTGGGCGGAAGTGAGTTTAGAGTTCTTCTGAGTGCTGTGGGAAGCCTTTCAACAGAACTGACAAGATGGTGACACTGTAGGAGTCACATTTTTAAGTAACCACTCTGGGCTCTGCGTAGACAATGGATTTGTAGTGAGCACAAGGGGAGCCTGTTCTGGAGAACTCAGAGAACCTGGAACAAAGCTGAGGGTTTGGTTCTCCGTGGGGCCGCCCTCTGAGAGGCTGCTCCTCCTTTGACCCCAGTTCAGGCATTTGGCAGAACCCTGAGGAAATGAGACAACTGCCAGATGCCTGTCTGGCCTCACCAGATTCCTTCCAGATCTGCTTTTCCAAATGCCTTCTCTGATACAGGGACGTATAGACAGGGAAGTGGAGGCCGAGGACAGGTGAAGGTTGGAAGCCAGTTCACTCTTGATGTTTGCTTTATGAAGAGAGAAAAGGCATTTCCTCAAACTTTCGCACAGAATCAGAAGGATCCCATCAAACCCACCTCCAGAGTCAGCAGATGTGAACTCAGACCTTGGCGCAAGCCCTGGGCAGGCCTCACATTACCTCTCTGAACCTGGTTCTCGACCTCTGAAACCTACTGAACAGTCTCTTCGTTTCATTCACTGCATTTCAGGGATTCAATGAAATCATGCAAGTGAAGCACAGAGTTTGTTGCTAGGCAAAACCTGGGCCTGCGCGTCTTCCCCGTGTGAAAACTTGGCTGCAGACATGAGTTTCTAATGCAGTCACTCAGGTGTCTTTGGGGCTCCCCTGCCCCTCCGGATGAGCCTCTGAAGCCCATCCAGTCCTACACAACTGCTTTTATGGTGAGACATCTCTGAGAAGTGCCAATTGTGTTTCGGTCCAAAATCATTTGCCATTCTCCTGTCTCTAACACACAGGTCCCTGTGTGTTGACCTAACCAATTGGTAGTGTTTTGAGTAATATATCATGTGGCCAATGGCGCCTTAATGACGTATTACATTAATATATCATCAAAGCCATGGCATTGTCGTGATATATTACTTTAATACATCATTGGAATGCCATGGCTTTAATGATGTATTACTCAAAACCATAGCAACAACTAGAAAGATCAAGATAAGTTTGTACTTTTTAAACTTATTCTCAGTAAATATAATTCTTTTAAAAAATTTCCACAATAAAATATGTATTCAAAGGAAACAGGAGGATGAGCACTCTGGAGATAAGTGAGCATCAAGATGTCTCCTTGGTTGTGCCTCTTCCACTGTGTGCTGCCTGCCCGGCTCCTAAATTTCTTATCTGAGCTCAGAGAAACATTCTGTGAGTTTCCAGGGAATGACACACTTATGCAGGAGTAATTCTTCTAATGGTTGGTCAGCTGGTCTCACCCCTTCCCACAGGGTCCTAAACCATCCAAGCAGATATGTCCTTCAGTAAGCTGCGGGGCAAATTTGCCTTTTTATATGACAAAACATCTGAATCGCCAGTGTCTGTCCCATCTCCTGATCATGTACACACACACACACACACACACACACACACACACATGCACACACATGTGTTGAATACATATGCTGTTTATAAGACTGCACATCCTCTCTGAGAGATTTCCAGTGTGTCAGAGGGGTTTAGTGATAGATCCAAACCCAAACCTTTTCGCTGGCAACTGTGAGCCCTCGCTGTCCCAGGCACTGAGAGCTGATTAAGCCCAAGGAGTATAACTGAATCAACTGCAGCAGAAATACTATCAGTCATAGTAGGAAAATCTTTTCATCTGTACCTCCCTGCAAATCTCAACTGCTTCATAAGAGTTCCACTTACTTGGGAATGGAGAGAGAAAGACCAGGCCAGACACTGGTCCATAAACTGGACTTAACAGTCCTTTTAAGACCCTGTGAGTCTAATAATCACATCTTGAGTTCAACTTGCAAAATTTGATCCTCCAGGAAATTCAGAATCTCTGTTCTTCAGAATCACTGTTCTTCAGAGCAGATTCAGAATGGAGGAGCCCGGTGCTAGACAGAAGGAGGAGTGTGGTCCTGAGTGTTCTCTGAGGTGGCTTATGTTCCTGGTGTTCAGCATTGTGAAACTCAGTAGCCAACTCCTGTGCGACACCCTGAGTTTGACGTCATGGTGTCCCGCACCCTTCTCACAGTGCTGGTACGTATCTGTCATACCAGGTTCCTCTGAACACTGCTCGGAACAGGAAAAGTCTTTCCTCATTTCAAATGCCCGACTTGGGAATTGAATTCTCGTTTTTTTTTTTTTTGCGGAACTGGGGATCGAACTCAGGACCCTGCGCTTGCTAGGCAAGCGCTTATCCCACTGAGCTATATCCCCAGCCCCGGGAATTGAATTCTCTCTTCATCTGGGCTGAAGGGCTGCTAGGGGAGCCAGCCGCAGAAGGGTGGATTGGGTGGGAAATAATGATTCAGCACCCATGCTTCCTGCCATGAGTGGAATGATCAGTTTAGTCTCAATCAGCAGACAGAGGAAGAAGGGGCCTAGGGAAGAGACAAGGAGATTCACACCAGAAGAGGGAAGAACGACGAAGACGCTCAGGTCAGACGTGTGAGATTTGTGATACGGTAGGGCTGAGGGAAAAAGAAATGTGCCACATGTTTCTCTAGTTTGTTCTCGAAGGTAACTGGAGAGACAGCCTGGTTGCTTATAAGTCACAGTTACCCACAGAGCTCCTGAGGGCTACAGAGTCTCTGGTTTCAGATGAGCACAGGAAATGCCCCTGCAAGTGGCCCCTGCAAGTTCCAGAGCCCTTTAGGAGGAGGAGCTCCTGACTCCACCCTGTGACAGCCAAACAGGAGGATGGCTGCCCTCACCCTCACGTTCTGCACTTGTCCCAAAGGCTGCTCCTTTCGAGGCCCAGCGGGAGTCCCCGCCTCCTCCGGGAAGCCATCCTGACTCCCCCTAGCCTGTGAGATTCCCCCTAGGTTCCCCTGGATCTCTTGCAGCCAAGTATTCTTTAGCTGTTATCACTCTCACTTTGTGTTGTTATTTGCCCATTTCTATATTATGCCCAATAACTTCAGCTTTAGGGACGTCAGAAGGGGACCCTGAGGGGTCACCCGCACCTGCCCTGGGCAGGGAGAGGGGTGGAGTAGAGGGGCACAGAGCGCACCAGCAACATGCTTTGTGCTGTTCTCCCCAGGCATCTGTCCAATGCAGGAGGTCCAGAAAATCTGGCAGCAAATTCCATATGATTCTCTAGCAACACTGAAGATGTTAATGCCATGGTGTGTGTTTGACGGGCTCACACTATACAGGCAAGCTGGCTGCACTGGTCACTTGTAAAGCTGAAGGAAGCTCTGATATCAGTCCTTTAAATGATAGTGCAATGATAGTTTTGTCCCAAAACTTTTGGCTTCTCTTTTCACTCCTTCCTTATATTCTTTTCTATCTAAAGTTTAAACTGAATCTGCACAATGTCGTTTTATTGTATAGTTTTACATATACATAGATATAATTATAGAGAGATGCATGCACTCTGTAGCTTTCTCTACCATAAAGAATACTTTATTTAAATACACAAATAAGGACTGCATAGTCCTTGGCAACTTTTATCTGAGTTCCTTAAAGAAAATTAGAAATTGATGACTTTACTGAAACTCATATTAGGAAACAGTTATTATTATATCATCAATTAAGGAAACTTGTCTTTATGTTCATACACAAATTAATAGTAATTACATTAAGGCAATGCAAGTTCATATGCATCCAATGAAGACTGTGCCTTAACCCTTCTAACTTTTCCTGGAAACCAATCAGACAGCCAACTGAATTATGGCCATAGGAGTAAAGGCACACCCTTTGAAAAGCACTCATTGTTAAAGTCTGTATGACCCATCCTAATGAGAGGACATCTTCAATGTAATGCACTGCAGATCATAACAGGAGACACATGCCATGGCTTCTCCGTCTAGCAAGTGCACAATAAGTCAATATTGCTACCTCTCACACCCTCAGCCACAAGGAGTATATGCCTTTCTCCCTTGGAGTATCCAAACGCACTTGAACACTTGACAGGAACAACATGAAAATGTAGCTTCCCGCCAGGGTCAGGATGTAGCATTTTTAGTTCATATACAAAGAACAGATCCCTTTCCTTTTTCACTTTCCAATGACGGTGTGCGTTGGGCAGATACAGACAATAGAACTCAGTACTTCCGAAATGTCAGCATTGGTGCATACATTAAATGGAACAAGTGGTGCCCACGTGACAGTTTTCTGAAGCAAAACACTTCTCCCCAGGAAAAAAAAAGTGGCCAGGCATTATATGTTTCCCTAGTAACTCTGGTCTCTTCTTGACCTTCCTTCCTGCCGGTGCCATATCCTTTGTTACCAAGATAACTTGTTTACAAAAGAGCTCCTATCAGTCCCTGAAAACAAATGACACAGCCTTTACCTGGGCTGTGTTACAAAAGCCAACCGCAGATTCAAGCGAGAAAACAGCTGACCAATGCTCCTCTTTCCCAACTGCGAGTTCCCTTACAAAGGGAATTTGAACTTTTAAAGTTGTCCTGCAGATTCAAGAAAAGAGAAAAGTTTCACTGTGAAAACTATAGCTACTTTAAATTTCTTTCTTTCTCTCTCTTTTTTTTTAGTATCAGGAATCAAACTCAGGACCTTGTGCTTGCCAGGTAGGTGCTGGGCCACTGAACTATATCCCTAGCCCCAGTTTCATGTTTTTAAATTCTGTAACTTCCTATCGCATTTTATAATTACTGAAAATTGAAAAGCTTTAAAAATATATTTGTGTGTTATTTAGACCAGGCGCATCTTGTAAAGCCCTCCCCTTTACCACGCACTCTGTACCCACTGCATGTGCCCTGCCAGCCAAGCCTGGGCTCCTGCAAACCCTGACCTTCCTCAGAGGTTCCCTGCCTGGAACACTTTCTTTCCATCCTTTGACCAATCGTTGTCACATCTCAGCTCTGACAGTAGGCTCTGCTCACTGCAGGAAGCCTCCCTGATTGTCCACCTCTTTACTAGGGTAGACGTTCTTCTGCTGTGTTCCCACAGCCCCCTGCATGTCCCCTTATTGGGCTATTTATCTTGCCTTGTAAACGGCTGCTTCCACCTCCACTTCCTCCCAGGGATGAGGTTCCTTGGGGATAGGGGCTTGTCCCGGTCTCTTCTCATCCACTCAGCACCTCACAGGGCCTGGCACCAGACATGCTCACTGCATCACTGTAGAATGAGGAAGTGAACGTGGGGGCCGAGGCCAGCAGCCTTCTTAGTGTGCACAGAGGACTGTGAGGACTTGCTCTGCACAAAGAGCTGGAGGCTGAGGGATGCTGCTTCCTGTCAGCCACCATGGTGCAGTCCACTGTGCTCACTCTATTCCTTGAACAGGCTCAGCTCTTTCCTCCCTCAAACTTCATACTCTGTGTCTGCATGGGGGCTGAATGCTGTTCACCATTCATTAGCAGTCCAGGGTCACCTATTCAGAGGCCTCTTCTGTCTAAATGAACAACCTAAGCACTTGATGTCAGGTGCTGTTACACCTAACACCGCTTATATTTCTCTGCCTGCCTCTTACTGCTACCTGATCATTTATTTCTATATTTATTTTGTCACTGTACCATCGTTAGAAGTTCAAGGAAGATGGAAACCATGTTTACCTTATTCACAACTGTGTTTGTTCCCAGAGACGAAAGCCTCCTTGGGACATAGTAAATGCTAATTGAATGAATGAAAGATCTTAGTAAAAAATTATCATGAAAATACTCAGAAAATTCTTCAAAATCAGCTAGAAACTCCACTGCACTGACCTAACAAATAGCAATAGCAAAATCACTCACTCTGTACTGTTTGCCCACCCCAGTTAACCTGGAGTGCACCAGGTCCATGGTCTTCTGAAGGGGAGGAATGAGCTCTAGGTGATGGTGAGCTCCCTGTCCAGGTGATGTCTGACAAGCCTGCCTGGTAGAAGAGGAGTGTTCTCGGGGAGAGAATGTCCTGCTTCTACCTGAGGCCAGCCTGCTTCATAGTGACCAAAGAATCCATCCACCTCCCGAGAAGGAGCAAGGGGTAGTGGACAAGGTTCTAGCTAGAACAGCTGTGGACATGGAGTGGAGTTCACAGAGGACCCATAGGGATTTATGTTTTACCAGAATATCTCAAATCAACTGAGTTTAGAGATTTGCATAGTTGTATGTTTTCTGGATTTTATGAGGTATATATATGTTCCCCACCAGAGAGACAGTAGAGATCCCCAGAACATCTGCAGGTTTCAAGACTTGGAGCCGCACCAGGAGCACCATGGGTATGAAAACCTTCCTCAATTCCCCAGCAAAATCTTTATCCTTTTTTTTTTTTGGTACCAGGAATTGAATTCAGGACTCTGTGCTTGCCAGGCAGGCACTGTGCTGCTGAGCTAACTCCCCAGCCCACAGTCTTTATCAAGGGTACAAAGCACATCACTTTTGGACCTTCAGAGGCAACCTGACTCAGTCACTGCAAATGTATTCAGGACTCTTGAGAGCTACAAAGCACATGAGAATTCACCATCCCTCTGAGCCTCAGAACCATTAATATCACAATTAACCATTCCAGACTAAGAGGGGTGATACCGCACAGATTAGCTGAGTCTGAACCTAGGGACCTTCATGTATTAACTGTGTAACCAGTACTTTAACCTTGGAGAGCTGCTATTCTCCCATCTGTTGTAAAGTAGTAGAAGAATACTTGCTTTATGCACATGTACCAACACCTCATATTGGATTAATTGTGCACTGCCAACATGTACAAACAAAAATTTAAAACATTAAGTAATGGAATAATACTATCTCAGGATGGTTGGCAGATCTAAATGAGATAAATTGACTAAACTTCCAAAGGTATACAAAGAAAAGAAAAGCGGTTTGATAATTCATAGCTATTATAATTATTATCATCATAAATAAAACTGAATTGTTACTGAGATACAAAGGCTGCAGACCACAGAATTGGACCTCAGAATGTTTAGCTATGTGAATGCATTTACAAAGCAGCTATCAAAGAATAGTTCAAAGTCCACAGTGCAGATTATACATGCCAATTCTTTTCCACACGCCTTTTTAAGGAATCCTTTGAAATTTCGGGTATATGAGCTAATATGGCATGTTATTAACAACATGTTATTGCTTCTCTAAAAGGAATTATATTGTATATCCGCAGGATGAGACTCATCACTCTTGGGCTATAATTAGTTCATGTCCATTAAATAGCAGTTGCACAATTTCCTAGTAATTTACTGGTATCCTAAATTATAAGGCTGCTTTTTGAAAATGTCTTTGCCTGTCATTTTTCCCTCCTAGTTTCATTGAAGTTTGGATCTCTTAAGCCAGAATGAAAACTCACTGCTTTTTGCATATCACAGAAAGAGATCCTGCAGTCATCTATCTGACTATACCCTAAATTTCACCAACAAGAGAAAGAGAAAGTTGCTGGAGCAACTGGGAAAGTCATGAGGCACAGGAACTCACACAGAATTAACTCTAACAGGCCTCGCTTTTCTCTACCTCCTCAGAAACACAGTTGTAAGAAATATCATTTGTTTGTATGTTGGATTGCATGACATGAAATTGATTATAAACGGATTGATTGGGTAGAGTATGCACTGTTGACAAAGAAATTTTACATCAGTGACAGACACCATCCAAAGTCCTAAAAGAGATCAGCATCACTTTGTTGTGTTGTTGTTATTGCTGTTTTCAGTGTTTGGTGATGGAACCGAGGACCTTGTTCATACTAGGCGAGTGCTTTACCACTGAGCTACACCTCTCAAACCCTGCATCACTTTTAATTTTAAAAAAAGAAAGAAGAAAGCTAGGCTGGTATCCCTCTTGATGAAACTACAAGAAAATAGACTTCCAAAATCTTAAATTTACACACATTATGAAAGTGAAAAGCAGAACAGTTATTTTAAAAAAAGAAGAAATAGTATCTCTGGGAATTGAACCCAGAGCTTCATGCATGCTGGGCAAATGACCACGGAGCTACATTCCCAACAAGAAATAGTATCTCATATAAAAATGAGATATATTTCTTTAATTTAAAAATTTAATCAATATCACATAAATTACAAGCACTAGAAATTGACCGGCAGTTTTTTAAAAGGCAATTTACATTTTAATATTATGTTAAACAACATAATCAAAAGCGTGACCTAAAAATTGAGGTAGATGCAAAGCATGCCATTTGTCTATCCACTCTGCAGCTTTGAAATGCATCTGATGGGTTCTCCTGATGCTCCCCAAGCTGAGAGACACCTGACTATATCAGCTCGTCAGTGACAAGGCTGTGAGCCAAGGGCGCTTTCCCTTGAGACTCAGCCCCCTGCCCAGGACAACCCTGAGATGGGGGAGAAATGCTGTCACTCTAGGATTCTCTCATCATCTCTGCTGACTTGGAAGTTTCATTTACATTTTCTTATCCAATTACATCTTGCTCTGTTCCTCACTATGATTTATAGCAAACTTTGCAAAGCTTTTGACCTGTATCATCTCATTAAACTTTTATGAAAAATCAATAGCGCTCCATCATCTTGCGGGGCTGTTCCTCACACAGATGTCAGTGTTGGTGGCGAAGTCTATTTCTCACCAAATCTGGAGTAGAGAGACCAGAGCCATGAGATAGTTTTATTTTCCAAGCCAGGGTCCAATACATAGGAAATTTTTACGCTAAAGCATGGCATTGCAAGAACTGCAACCTCACGGAAAGGAGCCTGAAAGTGAAACAGAAGAGGAAGCTCTTCACCATCTGTCTTTCTTCAGTGTTCTTTTGGCTTTGTCCCAAGAAAGCTAACAGCCACTGCATCATGGAGGTCCCAAGAACCTGAAGAGCCAAGGCAGCCAGGCTGCCCGAGCTGTGCCAGGAAGAGAAAGAACTGACCTCACGCCCAAGAGACAAGCCACGCTTAGGAGCCAGACACACACTCCAACCTTGCTCACCCCCTACCTCCTATGTAGGGCTTTGCCATGGTTCATATTTTTATTTTTTATTTACTTTTTTTATTTTAAAGACAAAAGAATGGAGACATGTAAACCAGAATAACACAAAAACAATAAAGGAAATACAAAATCATAGAGAAGGTAGTAAGGAATTAGCACTGGATGCTGTATTACATGTTATCTTTGTATTTGTTATTCAGTTATACAGATGATGACTTGTTTGATTAACCAGTTTTCTCCAACCTCATCTCCGTTGTTCTACCACCCGATCAGTCGTCTTCCCTCTGGTAATAACTGCACTTTTTGGTATGTTTACTCCCTGGGGCTCTCACATTGGGAACAGACATGGCCGCTTCAAATTATGCTGTAACATGATTAATTGTTTGACCAATTTCGCATGTCTGTATCTGTGTTCATGAATATACACTTCGAAGATATCAATAGGTAAAGCAACAACCATTGTTGAGTCCATGTCACATTGCCTGTAAATCAGTTTTGATTGTACTATTTCTTATGCTACTTTGTGTCTGTTTGTTGATATGTTTTTGTGCTTTTACTTTTAAAATAAAAAAAAATATGCTGTAACAATCATGGGTGCACACAAATTGCTATGGCATGAGGTGGAAAAGCACCCATCCTCAAATATGGTAGATAGGCAGGGAACCAGGTTCACTATAGTCAAGCCCCCATTGACAAGCCCTCAAGGCCATCAGGGATCCGGTCCAATTGTCAGGATTACCCGGGAAACGCCGGGCTCCGCCTCGTCGGGTCCTTGGGGTGGCCCCCGCGGACCGCTGGGCTCCGCCCCGTCGAGGCGCTCCTGGGGGCCTGTCCAGGTTCTCAGAGTTTTCATGTAGCCTGAAGGGAGCCCCCCTCCCCCCTCAGGCTGCTGAGCTCCCTGTCAAGGCCCCCAGGGTGCCCTCATAAGTTCATATTTTTAAAGAAATGGCAGGTCCTCTCCCATCACTTTACTAACCAACAGTGCAGTCCATTTTCCTCCTCTGCTTCCTCTCAAAAAGGCACTCAATTTAGCCCCAGGTATTTTTCATTGCAAAGTTCTAGCCACCTCAGAAACTGAGAAAGGAAAAGGGATCAGAGGTGCCAGCTTCACATCCAGCTTGGAATCACTGCAGTACCTTCTGCCACATTTTCACTAGTGCATATTGGTTATATAAATTAATGAGTTTTCTTTGCATAAATTTGTACATGTACATTGTATGCTCTTTTTTTTTTTTTGTCTGAGATAAGTTCTCACTCTATAGTCCAAGGTGAGCTCAGAATTTGTGATATCATGTCTCAGGCTCCCAAGTACTAGGCTTAAAGGTATCTACCACAACACCCAGTAACTGTTCATAACACTTTTCTCCACCCTGGCCCCTGAGCCCCAGATATGCACATCCCACCTCCTGTAGGACACTCCCCTTGGCTGCCTTATGGTCTTTTCATTTTGTCTAAACCTGCACTCACAGCCACCTCTCCAGCCTTTTGCTGTGAAGATCTCAGGTGTACCACCGTTTCCTGGTCATGGGGCCCAAAAACCCCAGAACCAGCCTGGAATCCTCTTATCTTCTAAACAGTGCTAGAATCTGTACCTCATCTCTGCACTCCAGATGCCCAACTCCATCCTTCCAGTAAGACACTAGTCCTCCAAACTCTCCGAGACTATAACCAATAGCTGTAACAACTAGCCCAACCCTCCCAGCTGGCCATGCAGATTCATGATAAACTCTGATCCACGAATGTCCTACCCAGAAGAAACGCTGACCATGCTCCTCTCCTCAAAATCCTCGTGGGATTCCAGCAGTGTTAGCCCTTCACGGGAAGCCCAGCTCATCTACGTGACAGTGTGCTGTGGTGTGAATGTGTCTCCAAAGTTAATGTGTTGGTGACACAGTCCCAAAATTCATGTTAATGGTACTATATTTGGGAGGAAGACCTTGAGGAGGCACCATGATGGCATTAGTTGCTTTATAAGAGGAAGGGACCCCCAAGCCCACACACTTGTTCTGTCTCATCACATGATGCCCACTGCCACATCGTGATGCACCTGCAAGTCCCTCTGTAGCTGCTGGTCCTAGCATCTCCAGACATTAACATCTCCAGAATCATGAGCCAAATAAACCCCAATTCTTTATAACTTACCTGGTCTCAAGTACTTAGTTATAGCAGCACAAAAAGGATTAAGACAAGGAACTAAACTTTCTTCTCTGTCTTGGAACCATGGCTACCATTTCCTGAGTACACTACCTGTGCCAAGGCATGGGCATTGGTTTCTTAACATGACATCCTCAGCAAACAGCTGGAGTCAAGATTCCTTGCATTGTATGAACTGTGAATCTGCAGCTGATAGAGCCATAGGCCACCAGTCAGAAGAGAAAGCACGTCAGAGGCAGGCACTGCCCTGGGTACCTCAGAAAAGCAAAGAAGGAGGCGCAGGTGAAACAAGGCTGGCTAGCCCTCTACCTCCAGGTCCGCGCATTTTTCTGAGCCAATAGATCTTCCCTGGATTGTTTCCCCTGTTTAAGTCACGTCCAACAGATATCTACAACTGCTTTCCATCCACAGTATTTGAACTGATACATACGGCTTCGATCAAGGATCACATTTCCATCTCCATCAAGAATCTTCCTCCTCAACTCCAGCCCCAGGTGTCAGACTAACTGGCCATCAAAGCTAAGCAGAACTCACCATCTTCCCTCGAAAATCTGCTGCCCTCTCCTATATCCCCACTCTCAGCTGATCAACACCACCACCTGCCTCAATACCCCTTCCTCTCACCCCGTAGATCCTCTCTGTGCAACCCCTCACTTCCAGGGGATCACAAGAGCCAGCTGCTGTATCTTCCAAATCCCCGTGACTCATACTTTTGCCACCCTCATTACCACTGCCTTTGGCTCTAACCCTCATCGTTTCTCCCCTGCACCATACATAAGGTCAGGTTGTTTCCCCATCCCAGGCTCTCACTGCCCAGCGCAGAGTCCTGATGGCCACACTGAGCATGCGCTGAGTGTGCGTGCCAGGTACCTTCAAAGTATTTTGTACGTATTAACTCGCTGCATCTTCATAATTCTTGGAGTCACGGCTGTTCCCAGTAAACAGATAAGAAAATAGAGGCCTTTAGGTGACAGGCAGAAATAGGATTTGAACCCACAGAACATCATCCTTGTCCTTCACTACCAAACTGCCCCTCTTTCACATGGTCACCAAAAGTCCTTCAAGGATTCTCTCATTCTGCCTACAGAGGCTTCAAGACCCAAGCCCTGCCTTGCTGATGGAACCCCTTCCTTCCTCCTCACCCACAGGCAGGGTGTGTGGTTAGTTCCTAAACTGCATCTTACCTTCATGCTTTGGTACATCCACATGGCTAACTCCTATTTGTGCCGTAACACTCAGCCAAGTGGCAGCTCCTCCTCAACTCTCCCAGGTTTTAGAAGCCAGCCCTTCTGTGTGCATCTGCCTTTAACATTGTGCATGTCACTGCCTCCCTTATTATAGCCTAACATCTCCAGACTGTGGGTTACTTCCTGCACCTTTAGTGAATAACACAGAGTAGGTCTAACTGAGTGCTAGCAAACTGAATGAATGTATTATTCTCATTGATGATCAAAGCAAGTGCCCAGGGTTAGAAGCAAGATAAAGTGAACTAAGCATTCCTAAGAATTGATCTAAGAATACTAAAAATTATTTTATAGCATCTAACATTTTAAAAATCAATGAAATGATTAAAATGCTTGAAAAATTACAAATCTGTTGAAAGTGGGACCACTGAACCAAATACATCTGACAATAATCTTTATGACAAGCAATTGAGAAAAAGATAAAGTATAATAATAAAAGAAACAGTATACTCCTACCTCCATGCAAAAGTTATCAGAAATCAAGATTTTTCCCAAGAAAAGAGT
This sequence comes from Dinomys branickii, assembly GCA_004027595.1. NCBI lineage: Eukaryota > Metazoa > Chordata > Mammalia > Rodentia > Dinomyidae > Dinomys > Dinomys branickii. Next base: position 15,239 of record PVLD010027080.1, read on the forward strand.
CAACAAATGTCTTGGCAGTGAATTAGGAAAGTCAAATTTAGTTAAAATGATATTATCATAGAAAGGAACTAGTCCAGCAGACCAGTCTCTGAAAACTGCTCAGCCCATCTTGATGCACCCTCTGAAGGGAATACAGTTTTTCTCCAACTGTAACCTTGATTATCATGGGGAAAAGCCTCAAAGGAGGGGCTTTTGGGTGATAGATAAAACACGTGTGCTGATGCGTCACACAACACACGCATGATTCCCCGAGGGTTTCAACGTTTAGCCCTTTGATGGCCAACAGAATATCACACCCTCCTCTCATGCAACTATGTTTATAAATACGGCTGGTTGTGGAATACTTGCTGAGATACTGAATTTTTACTGCCTTTTAATCAATCAGCTGTCTAACGCAGAACGATGACCATTCATAAGGCATTTCTTTAAAGAAAAGAAAAGAGAATAGGTAAGCAATAGTGTGCAGGATGCTGAACGTAAATAGGTCAGAGTTATTGGTAATGGGGAAACGTCATGCAGTGAGGACATGCTGGAAAAGGTTATGCATGCATCTAAAGACCAAGGGGAGGTAACTTGGGAAATGGACACAGTCATAGGATATTAGAAGATGCAGTTACAAATCAGGACTTGGGTGACTAAATACATCCCCAAGCCCACTGAAAACAATGGCGACATACAAGAATATTCTAGCTATTGGGTGTTCTTTAGCCCTAACCAGGTAAGTAAGTGTTACATTAATTCTTTGCAGAGCCACTAAGTCTTCCATTTTTTTCAATTATATTGGGATATACTGTACTCCCTTGGCTTTTTATTACCTGTTTACTGTGATCACATCATACGTCAGGTGTGTTACAGAGAGACTTAGAGTAAGATTAATACAATCTGCCCCACTTTAATCTCAGGGCCTTTTATAAATCAGCATCCAGTGGGTTGAAAAATTTCTCCATCAATTACTGCAAAGCAAAAATGTTTCTCTTTGTATGATAATTAAAGCAGAAATTGCAAATAAATATTTAGAATCATAAAATGAGAAACAGACTCAAAACCATTAATAAGCAACAAAACAAACATTAATAGGCAACAAAACAAAATCATTAACAACCAATCAAAATGTGTAGTTTTGTCTGCCTCTTAGTAACAAGGTATATACATTTATTTTATATACTTTTTACTTTTTATTCCCAAAATATTTGAGTGGCGTCTCACGTCCAGGACCATGACCAGTTTATAGGAGTCAGCAAACAGAAGCAAGCTGGAAACTGGGATGGCAATTTAGCTTCTTGTTTCAAAATAGATACTTTTTTTAAAGCCAGTACAATTTTATGTAGTTTTAAACTGGATTAGTATTTTTAGGAGGAATTAAAAGAAAAAGGAACTAAGACACTTCTACTGAGGTAGGAGAACCCTCAGGCGTACAGCTTATTACTACATAGTCTAAGCCTGAACTTTGTCTAAGTTTGAGTGTTTAGGAAAGCTTGACACACCATCTAATGAATGCAAGAAAATACAGCACAGATCTGGCTTCAAGGAAGCCAGTTTTTAGCTGGTATGAACATAAGGATGCTGGGAAGTTTCTGTTCATCCCCAGAAACTTCTCCTTCCCAGCGAACTAAATCCTATCAATCCCAGAATTTTATTTCCTTAGCTTGGACTTTTATCTTATAAATAATCCTATGGAAGTTTGACTGTTAAGGAAAGTGTCACTTTGTGTATGAACTAGTTTATCATAATGTCTCAAAGTGTTGCTAAAGGACAGACGGAAATGATGAAGAACCTAGATCCCTATAAGAAGCAAAATAAATGAGGATGCCTGCTAATCTCAGCTAATTCCATATTTGGTTGGAACCAAAGTCTAAACTCGAGCAATATAGCAAATATAAAGCCCTGGACTTCTTCAAGTAACCAGTCTGGTTTGAATTGCTGTAATACACTCCAAAGCTTGGGAGACTACAAACTTGGCCTCTATCTCTCTAGTTCATAGACCCCCTGATCAGGTTTGTTTCAAAAGGTCACTTAATTGGTACTCTGTGTAGCAGTTTTAAGTTAACATTATCTTCACCTAGATAATGATAGCATTTTGCATGTGCTAAGTAAAACAGGAATTAACAGAATTCCAATGGCTTACTGAGATGATAAATAATGAACCATTTCAAGGAAGAGATCTCCCCGGGTGTGCGGAAAAACCTGGGGCAGAAGGCAAGCGTGCCCGGATGTGGAACTCTGCACAGGCATAAACAGGAAATTGAGCAGCTTGCCTTTGGACTGATGGGCATGCTGAGAATGGCTGCTCTAAAGTGGCCATAATGTTTGACCCTTGGCAAAAGCTGAAGCTCTTCTTTTGTTATACTTCATTTTCGTATTTGTGGGATAAGATTTCCAAAACCCTGCCCAGTCACTATGAGACAGCTATGAAAAGCACCACACACACCAATAACCCACAAAACAAAACTCCCTAATCCAAATGATAGAGATTCATATGATGTTTTTCTGGGCTTCTTGTTTTGTTTTGTTTTTTGAAACTTGGAGGGTCTCACTATGTAGCCCCAGTTGGCCTCAAACTCAAGATCCTGCAACCTCAGACTTTCAAGTGTTGGGATCACAGGGCACCACCGCACCAGCTGCCATGTGGCCTTCTTGACCAACACTGAACAAAACCATTATTAGTGCAAAGTCTCAAACTCTTCAAAGTTTCCCAGAGAGGGCTGTCATAATCTCTGTGTCTGAGTATCACTGTGAGCACAGGTTCAGGGGATTGGGCTGACTTTTTATGGATGATATATTTTTCTTTAAACTTAAGCTTGGAACTCAAACTTTGAACCTCATGTGATAATAATGTAAGAGAATCATGCAGCCCTTTAATACATAGATAGGAATCTGTTCCTTACCAAACTTATTGAAATGATCTGATTTACCAGAACAGTGGTGAAGAGGAAAGTTTCCCCATGCAATAGCAATGAGCCCATTTTACTATGCTCAGAGAGAGCCCACAGCATTCTCCACAGAGCAGAATTCAGTTCTGGCGGAGCATGTGGCATGCTCAATATCCAGCTTGAGCTTAACCTGAAAATAAAGGTCATTTCTGGAGAAAATAAGACCAACAAATCATAGTGTCTAACCATTCATGCGATCACCTATTTTAAAAAACGATTTTATTCAAAATTTGAAACATGGTAACTTTAAAGTGATACAACACATGATGTATAATTATTTTAAAATGCATAAAATGCAACCAACATATGACATACAATTGTGCTTATCTGTGCATATAAAAGATAATTATTGAAATTAATTATTGATCTTGCACTTGTGAGGCTCTTTTTGGCTTTTATACTTTGCACTTTAGAGCAAATTAGTAAATATATAGTTTTGGGATTTACTTATTTAGATGTATTGTGATAAGAGAAATGGGTAGTGATGGACAAACTGACATCAAGAATTGTTTTTCAGGCCCTCCTTTAACAAGGAATAAGTGGCCACCCTTCTGAGTGGTGCCCTTATTAATGGCAACTATGAACCATTAGCAATCCACGCTGTGCGTCTGGATTTCATAAGTAGATGCCATAAAGAGGTCAAAGGAAGAAGACAGGAAAATGTAGGTTTATCACTCATGTATATTAACCCCCATAAGACGGGACCTGATATCACAGGGTCTCAGAGGAAAACTATTACCTCGTAAACATCCACCATGAGGAGCCAAGGAGATGGGGGAAGGCCCTGTCTGCAAAGGCAGACAGCTGGCAGCCCTCCACCCACCCATCCACCCATTCATCCATCCACCCATTCACCCATCCACCCACCCATCCACCCACCCATCCACCCACCCACCCACCCATTCATCCATCCACCCGTTCACCCACCCACCCACACATCCACCGATCCACCCATCCATCCATCCACACACACACCCTAGCAGAGCGGACCTCCGCTCTGTGTTTACTGAATCTAGAGCCCCGGGTGTAATAGGCGATCAGTACAACAAAACGGGGTTTAGGGGGATCGTCTAACACACGTGCAAGTGCACAACTGGCTGATTATTATTCCATTTCCTGGCTCACTATTCCCCTCGCTTTCTAGGGGAGCCTGCGCAGGAGCAGCAGGAGTTGGAAAAAGCCGGCCTGAGTGCGGACAGAGCTGAGCGGCTCAGGAGCGACACAATATAAACTTCACTACATGAAATCCTGGAAGTTGATGTAAACAGCTTTTAATAGCAGCGAACATTTGTTCGCTTTGTTTAGACCATCTGGATGTTCCATTGTGTTCAGCGCAACATCGACTGCCGCTGGCTGACAGTTGATATATGTTAAGTACGAGCAAAGTGCCCCGGCCCACTCTGGGGACCTTCAAGGGAACTTTTCAGTGTTTTGTGGAATATTCTGTCAGATCGCAGCCGAGTCGCCTGCATCCTTAGTGGCTGCGTGCCAACGTCCTCCGGCTTTTTTATCAAAGGAGAGTTTTGCTTTTACTGTTTGAAAGGTTAGGGAAACTATGCCAAAGTTCTTCCAGGCAGCCCGGAGAGCGCGGGTGACAGGAGTGGTTTTGAGTGTGGGCCAGAGAAGAAAGGTTCCCGGGATGCGCAGAGAATCCGGGACGTGCTTGTTTACTATGCAACACGTCTGACAAACACGCCGTGAAAAAAACACCACCAAAGAAAAGCGGCGCGGCGGCGTAAGCGCCGGGTTTGCGGAAAGGAGAGCTCTGCCCGAGAGCGGGCTCCCCCTGCGCGCAGCCCGCGCACGCTCTGCAGCTCCGCGATCCGCGCGGCCTCTCTGGTCCCCGCGTCCCACTGTGTTGCGGCCAAGTCTCCCAGCCAGAGATGCGGCTGCGAAAAGCAACTCATCAACAGCCGCTCTGTGTGTCAAGGTCACCGAGCACAGTGGGTACTCGGCAGAGCTACGAAAAGGCGTACAGACCCGCCCTGGCCACCTCAGCCAGCCTGGCGCCCCTGGGCACCTGCCACTGGCTCCGCGGCGCGTCCTGGAGCCGGCAGTGCTGCCCGGGGAAATGCCGCTCTGGACTATTTCATAAAACTATGCCAGTTTAAAAATAGTTTAGTGAACTGTTTTACTAAATTCGTTTTGCTGCAGGAGACACAGAAACGAGATAACGAGCCCAGATTGGCGTTTGTATTGCTATACTGAGGGTGGAACCTAGGGGCGCTCTACCACCGAACTGTGTCCCCGGGGCCGTCAAGTCCTTTTCTTTTTTTCCTTCCATGCACCCCCCCCGGGGGGGGGTGATTTGTGATCTTCCTGCCTCAGCCTCCCTCAGTGCTGGGATTACTGGTGTGTGCCATGCCCTCTTCGTGTTCATGTTGGAAATATTGAGAACATAAAAATCTCTCTCTCTCTCTCTCTCTCTCTCTCTCTCTCTCTCTCTCTCTCTCTCTCTCTCTCTCCATATATATACTCCATAGTATTTACTTCGCATCATATCTTACATGATAGATTATAGATTTCTGTAATTTTATACTCATCATCTCATGAAAAGATATTTATAAGCATATTGTTTTAAAGAGCAACTGTAGTTGGATTATGAAGATCACATTTGCTTTTGCCCCTCTTAAATTAAACCTATATCTAAAAATGATGTTTTCAAGGGTTGCCTTTGGTTTTTCAATATTTTGAAAATATCCTTCCAGTGCCTGGAGTCCTGCCAAATCTCAAGGAACCCTAGAAATGAAGGCAGAACTTCTACGCAAAAGTGAAATCTATTATACAGAACCCTGAGCACACAGTTTAGCTCCTTGGGGCCCTTGTGTTTCAATCTTTATCTTGGACAGCCTGCAGCAGGGAAGGAAGAGCCTGCAGGAAAAGAGGAAATGAGGACCTGATGTGCTCATCTGTGAAATGGGGCTATTAGCACTCAGAACCGGTTTCTCCGATGTAGACAGGCGAATCTAAGGAGAAGGGGCCCTATAGGGCAAGGGACAGGGACAAAACGGGACAAGAGGGGCAAGGGAGGGTCGACATGATCGGTGCGCTGCCGTCTATCTGCACACATGCAGAGTCACACTGAAACCCACTGGTTTGT
>PVLD010027081.1:0-21269 GCA_004027595.1 Dinomys branickii
GCCCTCCGATCCTTTCCTCCAGGAGAGGTTTTGCTTGGTCTTTCCTAGGGCTTCAGTTTCCATTTCAGATCCTTCTTGGGTTCAGGGTACACAGCTCTCTCCTTTCTGTCTTCATATTGTTATATTTCATTGTCTGGGTGGTAATCCTCTGGGAGGTTCTCTCTCTGCTGCCTACCCGGTCGCCATCTTCCCGGAAGTCTGCACTTGACTTTTGAGAGATATTTATGGATTTATCACTCCTGAAGATTGATCTCAGGGTCTTTGCATGAGCTCCATGGCCAGCCCTAACTTACTTGTGTTTCCGTGTTGAGACAGGGTTGTGCCAATCACAGCTTGCACAGACTGGGCTTGAACTTCCATTTCCCTGTCTTAGCCTCCCGGAGAGCTGGCACTGAGGTGTGCAGTGCCGCACCCAGTTTCTTTATAGATTCTTTGAACAACCTTGGTTCCTTTGATCTAACACCAATCCCAGTGCAGTATGCCATCAGATACTGGACACCGGTGTGTCCCCCACAGAGAGACCTACTGCTGGTTACTGTTATGCAAATTATGGAAAGGTAGGAATTGGAGGAGCTTCCAGATCTGCAGCAGAGCAAATGCTGTGAATGCAGGATGTGGCCCATTTCATCAAGACTGAGCAATACCCAGAATCCCACACAAGGTGAACTAAGGTGGTGAACACGACTCAAATTTAGTGAAGCACTGTGCATTTCACCTGTTTGCTTACTCTGATTGTAGTTACTGGGACCTGTAAGGTTGTTTTCAGATGAGGGCTCACTATGTACTCCAAGGGGACCTTGGGCTTGCTGTGTAATGCAGGCTGACCTCAGACTTACAGTGATCCTCCTGCCTCAGCCTCCCCAGCCCTGTGAAGGCAGGTTTGCACCATTGCACCTGTCTATGATAAATTATTTAACTTAAACACTCCTTGTGTTCTGTGACTGCCCAGTGTCGATCAACCATTTGTGTCTGTCCTCGCCCACCTCAGTCACCAGACCTGGCACCATGCGACTTCTGGCTGTTCCTAAAATCACAGCGACTGAGCCTTGTGTGAGAGTTTGTCTGAAAAAATAAAAGATTCTTCATGTGCCGCAGAGCAGAGGGAGCTGAGGACGTGATGTGACATCAGAAACAGAGGACAAATGCACTGTCCTCACGCATTCGTGGAGCGCAGGGAGTCGCGGTGGAGCGCAGGGAGTCAGGGCTGAGAGAGCAGCCCCAAGGCTGGGGCCCGCAGCCCTTAGGAGAGCTCTGGCAGTAGGGCTCGGTTGTGTGTTTCACAACCTGGCAAAGAGGATCAGATTTTCCAGAGCGAAGATATATGCCTGAGGGGACAGAGGGGCCAGTTACCCAGCCTCCATCGCTATACACTGTGTGCGTGTGTAATGCACCCCATAAACAAGCACAGTACCCCAGAACTATGTAACTTATATCATGAGCTCATTAAAAATAAAAAAATCCTATGAAACAGGGCATGCAGGTGCCTGCCTGTCACCCTAGCACTCCTGGAGGCTGAGGTAGGAGGATGGAAAGTTCGAACCCAGCCTGGGCGGCTTAGTGACTGAGTGAGACCCCGTCTCAACATGAAAAACGAAGAGCCTTGGGTGCCGCTCAGTGTGAGGGCCCTGGGTTCAAGACACAAATCTATGAGCACAAAGAAAGGGAAGGAATGCAGACAGAGACACCAGGAAACAGCAGACAAGGAGAGAGACCCACAGCCTCCACGCGGCCTGGGTCACAGGGTGGGAGAGACAGGTGGGCCCGGAGGCTTTGGAAGAGCAGATTTAATTTGTGCCTCTCACCTTTGGAACCCTGAGGCACCCTGCTGTCTTTTCTTTTTTCTTGTTAGGTGTTTTGAGATAAGGCTTTACTATGTAGCCCAGGCTGGCCTTGAGTTCGTGGAGATGCTCCTGCATCAGCCTCCTTGGGCATGGTGACAGGCACGGCCACCAGGTCTGGCAGCTGTTGTTTGGCTTCGCTGAGAAGATGACCGGTCAAACGCGAGCAGCTGCAGTGTTCTCTGCTGCTCTCCGCTGGCCCTTGTCAGGGCCACAGGAAGAGGGTTAGTTGTGTGGCGCCGACTCTGCCTGCTCTCCTCTGCCTGCAACTGGCACCGCCTGTCTAACTGCGCCAACCCCTTCTGCCTCCCTCTCAGATCCCTCCCTGAGTCCCTCAGGACCCTGCTAGAGCAGCCACGTGCTCAAGCCACACCCACTCCAACTGCTGCGGGGATTCGTGCCTAGAGTAAGAACGGAGTCCTCCCCACACGCCGGAGGACCTGTAATCTGCCCCTTGCACTCACCCATTCCTTCATCTCTCTGCTCCCCTCAACTGTGGTGCCCTCGTGGTGCCAAGATGGCTGCAGAGACACTGTGGCACCGATCACCTATTTTCTCCAGAAGAGGATGATGGCGGCTGTGGCAGCTTCTTCCACCTAACCCTGGCACCCTGTGCCTCTCTCCTTGGATAAGTGAGGCACAGCTCCCTTTGGTTCTTGTGGGCAGTATGACCATGGCACCTTGGAGAGGGCAGGCTACGAGGCAAGTGTGCGCCTCAGCGCTTGGTGTGGGGAACCGGGGATGCAGCTTTCGGCTCCCAGTGCCTAGGGCTTTGTCTCAGACCGGCGTGACTCTGGAGTGCAGGATCTGTTCACTATAGGTCGTTGCATCTACAGCATGGAGCAGCCACTTCCATCCCACACCTCCCTGCCAGCTGGACTTGCCCTGAAAGCCTGAGCTTCTGTTTACTGCTGACTCTCTGCGTCTGCCTTACTGCCTCACGTTTTAGGTTCTCATTGAGATGTGTCCCGGGATGTCAGCCTCTGACTCACTGCACTTAGCACTGTGGCCTCAAGGTCTGTCCATTTTGCTGCAGGTGACTCAAGCCATCCTTCTTCATAGCAGAGTAGTACTCCATAATGTGTAAAGACCAAATTTCCTTTACCCATTCATCTACCAGTGGGCATTCAGGCTGCTCCAAGATTTAGCTATCATGAGTTGTGCTGCTGTAAACATCACTGTAATGTGATGTCTTCAACTCTGTGGAAAAATACCTAGAAGAGAAAGGGGTGGGTCAAGTGGAACTTCTAGTTTTAGTTTTTGAGTAATCTTCACACTGATTTCCATAGTGGTTGGACTAGGTTATACTAGGTTACACTCCTACCAACAATGCAAAAGCCTTATAGGCATTTTTTTTTTTTTTGCTGTACTGGGGATCGAACTCAGGACCCTGCGCTTGCTAGGCAGGCGCTTATTTCACTGAGCTATATCCCCAGCCCCACTTACAGGCATTTGTTATTTTTTTTCCTTTTCTTTTTGTTCTGATATTATAGACAGGATCTCACTAGGTAGCTCTGGTTAGCTTTGAATTCACTGTAGTCCAGGCTGGCTTTGACCTCCTGGCGTTCCTCCTGCATCAGCCTCCTCAGTGATGAGATTATAGACATGGCTACCATACCTGCTGTTCTCTGTCTTTTTAACTATTCTTTCCTGTGTCCACGGTGACAAAGCAGAGACGGGAGGGACAGGCTGCACTGTGAGGGATGGAAAGTTGGGAACAATTTCCCAAGAGACATGAGCCCATCTCTGTTATGAAACAGGCATGTGCTTTGTGGGGATCTCTATGCAGGGTTGGGCTTTCTCCCTTTTGCAGAGAGTGTGTCCCAGAATTGTCTGTTTTCTTAGCCAAGTTGCAAGACTTTTGGTCCTGGGTAGATAATTAATTTATTTTTCCTAGACTGTATCCCAGGTGCTGCATGGCTACTGTCCACCCATTCATTCCCCCATATTTCCTAGGTGAATTTGTGATGGGGCAGGGCCGTGTTGGGCCCCAGGGCCAAAGCTCAGTGCCTGACCCAGAGGCCCAGCTAAAAGCTTGAGGTCAAGGACAGTGGTCCACGCAGTGTACTGTGCAAGGTACTCATGGCGCAAAGCCCTCAGGATGGGAACCATGGTGCCACACGCACGCGCGCACACACACGCAGCCTGGGCTGCTTGTCGCAAGAGGGTGAGCGGCAATGCCGCCCTCTGTGAACCACTGACCTTCCTGACCGCGGAAGCAGACAAGTCATTTAAAAAATGTAATTTTCGAATTGCCATTCTTCATGCTGAGTCGGTGGGCTTGTAAATTCTGCTCAGGGAGGGCTGGGGCCATAACCCGGAGAGGAGGGTGTCTCACTTTGCTCCTGGCCGCTCCGACAAAGGCATTGTGCAAATGAACCTTCAAATCCTAAACACTGTCCCCCACTGCGGGAAGAATGCACACTGAGAGGGCGATATTCACAGAGTGTCTCGTGGAGAGGGCTGAAAAGGCCATGCGAGTTTGCGGAGCGAGCAGGCCCAGCCCCCTGCCGTGAGCCCTGTGGCCGAGCCGGCAGCACACAGCCCGGCCGAAGCTGGAACAATCAGGAGAGACCCAGCTGCCTTTATCCGAACTTCAACTTGCTCTGTGATTGATATGGGAAAAGAAAAGCTCGGGGGCACCGGTGCCCTGCACTCAGCTCCCCAAAGAGCAGCGTCTGTCTCCCACCATTGCGAGCGTGGCCAGCACCACCCAGGGGGCAGGGACCCAGCTGGGACCCTGGCGTGCAGGCTGGGACCTCAGTCCTCACTGGAGCCATGGGAGGACAGGGTCAGACGCTCACTCGGGGTGGCTGCTCTGTTGGTTACTGGCAATGGCTCTGCCAGCTCTAAAATAGGGACAGTGCCAGGCACAGTAGGAATGTCTGTGATTCCAGCATTTGGGGGGCTGAGGCAGGAGAATCGCCACAAGGTTAAGGCCAGTCTGAGCTACATAGCAAAAGCCTATTTCAAAAAAAGTAAATAAAACTGGAGCAGGGCCTATTTCTCATAAAGTGTGTAAGATGCACCAGACCAGGGAGCAGGGAGACACCTAGCAAATACAAAGTACCACATTCGCCACCAGGTCTCAGAGCTGCAGTTTGAGCTCGGGCTGCTCGCTGCTTGCAATGAAGGTAGCCTGTGAGTCGATCAACACCTCTGGGGTGTTGAACTGGGCAGGCAAGCAGGCACCTGCAGGTGTCCCAGCTCTTGAATCCCACATCTTTGGGGGATTCGTCTGAGTCTCTCAGGTGCTAGTAGCTGAGGTACTGGGGAGCCACACACTGTTCTGGAGCTGGGGTGCCTTGTGGGTCCTGCCCAGGAAGAGGCCTCTGAGGACAGAGGAGCTTGGGTGACATGCTGGGTGTGGCAGGGAAGTCAGGAAGACAGGATTGTGGGCCCTTGACCCATTGGCACCCTCACCGGTTTCCACATGCAAGAAGGAAAGGAGAAAGGAATCCCACAGCCAGCTCATGAGTGGCCAGGCAATTATATCATCAGCAAATTAATATTTTGAATCTTGTTATGTATGCTCAGGCTGACCTAGAACTCACAGTGATCCTCCTGCCTCAGCCTCCCAAGTGCTGGCATCATAGGTATGTGCCACTGCGCCTGGCTTCCCAATCAACTAACCAGTGACATATCTGTCATTTCAGGGAGGGATCGCAGGGCCCCACACACTTTCCATCGCCGTTCAGTTCCCCAAACCTGACCACTCGCTCTCTGCGGAGTGGGAGGATGGGGAGACCGAGCCCGCGGCAACCGCGTGATTGATGGCTCAGCCCGAGCTGGGACTTGAACCCGGCCCTGTGTGGAGACAAAGCGGCCACTGTGCTTTCTGTGCGGAGGCTTCCAGGAGACGAGGGATGGACACAAAGCCGCAGCCGGAACAGAGGCCCTCGGGCCTCTTCAAAGCTGCGCATTCAGGCTGCATTCGCTGGCCGTGTTCCTTTGTCATTGTCCCGGCCTCAGAGGTAAGTGACATCTCGAACAACTCGGAAGATTAAATAGCCAGGCTCTGTCGGAGAGCTTAGAAAATGAGTGCTAGCGCAGGCGAGCGGGAAGAAAGGCCTTGGGGGCCGCGCGGGGCGGGGCCTTTGTCGCCGGAGCTTTCAAGAGCCGCACTGGAGGACGAGGTACAATGACGGGAGGGCCGGGCCGCCCGGAATGCGGATTATGCTGCAGCACGGGGCGGGAGAAAGGGCCGCGGGGTGGGGAGGAGGAGTCGCCCCGCCCTCCGCCGGCTCGAGACCGCGACAATGGCCGGGGGCCTGGGCACCAAACAAAGCCGGTCCAGCCCCAGGCATTCGCCCCGCGGCGCTGTGGAACAGAAGTCCTGAGCGCCTAGCCAGACTGTGGGCCATGGCCGGACTGGCCTGGTGTCCTGGCTTGGACTGGGGCTTCCCGCTCTGTGTGGACAGCACTGGCACCTGGGCCTCAGCCTGGCTCCTACTTCCTTGGAGGCATCTTTGTGGACCCAGCTGACCATGTGGGGGACGCATAGCAGGCTCCAGAGAGCCTTAGCCCATTGCAGGGGTTCCTTGGCAACGGGGTGCGGCGTTGCAGGAGGCTGAGGCAGGAGGGCCGAAAGTTTGAGCTCTGCGGGTAACTTAGAGATTTAGGGGACTATGCGTGAGTCACCAAGCCCAGCAATACCTTACTATTACTGCAGTGAAACGATGACTTTCTGCAATGTAAAGCCTAACTTTTGTTAAGGTCAAGTTTAGTTTCAATTGAATTGTGCTGCCGGCTTTGTGAAAGCAAGTTTAGAACAAGTTGAGGTCTCCTTGTAAAATGAGCTCAAGAATAAAAAACGAGCCTGCTCCCCATCCCCGGGAGCCCCTCTTTGGATTCTGGAATTGGGGGCGGGGGCTGTTGCCTGAGCTTTGGAGAGACCTTCCTCTGCGGCTGTGGGACGGGGCTGGACTGTGAGGGTCGCTCGGGGAGGCTTTGGAGGAGGCAGGCGGGTGTGCGAAGAGGAAGCCGTCACACAGCTCCTGGCCGCCTGGCTCCAGGTGGAGGCCGCAGGAGGTCACAGTGGCCAGCCCGCCTCCCCAGTGTGTGCTGTGGAACCTTCCTTCTCATGTTTGCTTGTTTCTCATGGGCCATGTTTGCAGTGGCTGAGACCCATGTCTGGGGAGTGGGCATGGGGACCCCGAGCTTCCTTCCCCCTGCACACCCACCTCTTGGCCCCCTTCCCTTTTGCCAGAGACGGACCTTGATTTCCTGTCATCTATCTTTTACTTTTTTTTATTTTTACTTTCGGCTTCCTCATAGAGAACTATGTGTGAGTTCAGCTTGTTGTGTCTGATTTATTTCCCTTGGCACTGCGGCCTCAGGCTGCACCCACTCCCAACGCAACTCAGGTCCCTCCTTCATGGCAGAGTCGTGCTCCACGGTGTATGAGTGCCACATCCCTTCATCCACTCATCTGTGGACGGACATCCAGGCTGCCTCCAAGATGTAGCTACGGTGAGTGTGGCTGCTGTAAGCGTGGTGTGCACGGGCCCCTGTGATGTGCTGATTTACTACTCAAAAGGCTTCTCTGCATTTTTGAGACAGGGTTTCATTACGTAGTTCAGGCTGATGTTGAGCTCACGGCAGTCTTCCCCGCCTCAGCCTCAGCATGAGGCTTTGGGGTATACCTGGATGAAGCCATTCCAGCAGCAGCCCCAGGTCCTGGGAGCTGAGCTGCGCGTGGACCTGTGCCTGTGTGTGCTGGGCCCTCATGGGCAGCAGGCGTCTTGTGTGGCGCTGTCCGCGTCCGGCAAGGGCCCTGAGGCAGGGCCTGCAGGTTGGCTGGGTGGGGACACCGTGGCCGTGTTAGTGCTCGTGATGGGCAGGTGATGGCCTATGTGCTTCGACCCCCAACTGCCATGGTTTCCAAAGGGAAACTGAGCCACTGAGAAGCATGTGTCCTGTCATGGGCATTTTCAGGTTTTCTTCTTTCCTTTTCTTTTTTCTTTTCCTATCATTTCCTTTCCTTTCTCCTTCCTTCTTTTTTCTTTCTTTCTCTCTGTGGTGCTGGGGACTGAACCCAAAGGCTTTGCACTGAGCTCACTCAGTCCTTTTTTTTTACCTTTTGAGGTAAGGTCTTGCTAAGTTGCTAAACTGCTCAGGCTGGGCTCCAACTTTCAGTCCCCTGCCTCAGCCTCCAGAGTGCTGGGGTCACGAGTTGCGCCTTTGTGCTTGGCTTGGGTTCCCCTATGGCCTGTCCTCCTCAGCTCCCTCTCTCTTTAGGACTCCAGGGTAAACAACCGATAGAAGCTTCTGCAGAGGCTCCAGGTGGTCTGGAGTCCCTGGGCCCCAGCACCCTGTTGTGATGTTTGCACTCCACTTGTGCCCTCTGTGGTGGCCCTGGCCTGCATTAATAGCTGTGAGAGGCTCAGGCCTGGCTTGCTCAGGGTGCTGCCGCTCAAATCACTGTGGCTAGTAGGGGACTGGAGTCACTCGATTGTGGAGGTGGCTCTGGCATCAGAGCTAGGATGGCCTGGCCAGGGGACCCGTGTGGGGTTGCCTGAAAGTTGACTTCCAGGGCTTTGAGTGGAGGGGCTCAGGTTCGGGGAGTCCCAGCAGGGCCGGCCACCCTTAGGGGACCTGGAGTGAAGGCTGCCATGCTGGGAAGCACCTGGGGTCACTGGCAGGCTGGAGCTTGACAACCTGAGGGTGAGCTGGGCCCGGGTGACCTGGAGGAAGTGGCCCTTTCCAGCAGCAGTGGCCCTGGCCCAAGCCTGTTTTCTGTTTGGTCCTCTGATCCCTGGGCACCTCTCCCTAAAGGGCAGAAGGAGCCACCATCCGACTCATGCGGGCTCAGAGCAGGTTGCATGCTGGGGCTCATGAGACTGTTGGGGACTTAGGGGCCTCATGGCACTGGGAATCAAATCAAGGCAAAGTGAGATGGGCACGGAGAGTGGGGGCACAGGTGAAGGGGGGTAGAAAAGGCCAGGCTGGATGGGGACCCCAGAGGCTCTCAGAGCAGAGGCCTGATGTTCCCGAGAGGCGCCCACGCTGGTTACCATGCTACGCACAGGACGCAAAGCAAACAAGCACAACTGCAGCCAGCAGCTCAGCTTTCCTGTCTCTCCTTTCCCTTCCACAGTGACATCGCTAACGTTTTTATAGGAGAACCCTTCAGGAGCCTTTCTGGGTCTGCTTAGCAAATAGCACATTGAATAGACATCAAAATGTGTTCACCCTTCCCTAAATTTTTGATGTTTAAGTTGTTTTCAACTTTTTGTTGTTTTGGGTTTTCTTTTCTTTCTTTGCTTCTCTCTTTTCTGCCTTCTTCCCTCCATCCTTCCCTCCCTCCCTTCTTCCCTTCTTCCCTTCCTTCCTTTCATTTTTGTATTTTTTGAAACAGGGTCTCACTGTGTGGTTCAGGGTCTTGCTATGTAGCCCAGGCTGGCCTTGAAATCACATCAGTCTTCAGCTTCCTAAGGTTCTGGGATGAGAGGCGTGCACCACCATGCCTGGTTTATTTTCATTTTTTAATACTAAAAATAATGTCAAACATCCCATGCATTTCTAGTTATTTCCCTAGTATGGATTCCTAGAAGGGAAATCCCTGCCAAGAGGTGTGGACATTTGTGACACTCCTGATGCCTTTTATGCATCCTTTCTCTGAAATGTCCTCCGTATTTTGTAATTTTACCCTCAGGGCACCAGAATTTGGCCTCTTGTGCACTTGTGAAGAATAAGAATGGCCATTTGAAAAAAGTGGATACTTGAGGGGAAAACTGTAGTTACATTAATGGATTTTCTTTGATTTTTTGAAAGTCAAAACAGTTTCAGATATTTATTTACCATATGTATTTCTTTTGCAAATTGCTCACTTTCATTACCCAATTTTTATGTGGTGATTCTGTTTATTTAGGAGAAGGCTGTGTGTATGAAACGTCTAACTCTCAGTCGGTTTCCTTTGTTCCGGTTTGTGTCTGGAGTTGTTGGCAAGGGCTGTAAGCGCAGTGGGCAGAAGGCTTCCTCCCCAGGGCTCAGGATTGTGGGGCCAGGAACCTCCTGGGCTGTAGCTTGGACCCTGGAGCCCTGGTGGGGACCTCAGAGCGCACAGAAGGGCAGGTGAGCTGTGCTGTGCAGGTGTGGGGTGGACGCAGGTGCAGCCATGGGCAGCAAGTGGGGAAGAACACCGAGCCTGCTCTCTACCCAGGGTGTGACCCCAACCTGGTGAGAGCTTAAGTGATGAAAGTGTGACAGTGAAGACATGGCCGCAGATCCCCTCTGTACCCTCCCCTTCCTTCAAGCACACTCGTCCCATCGCCCTTGCTGCTTTCTGCAGCGGCTCTGGAGTCCTGTCTCCTAAGGGCCTTTACCAGGTGTGATAAAAAACATGGTGCCAGAAAGGCAGCTCATGAAAATGTGACACTTCGTTGTCATCTACTTAGTCCCCAGATCTGGCACTGTGTGATTTCCAGCTGTTCCCCAAAGTCACAATGACCACGAAAAGGAAATGTTTTGAATTTATTCAGGACATTGAGAGTCAGGACAGCACAGCTAAAGACCCTCAGGAAAGAGGTCTCCAGAGCTGCTGCAGATAGCAGCACGGACAATGGGCTGAGTGTGTGCGAAGTGAGGGGAGGGTTGTGGGGCATTCATGGCAATGAGTCTTTTACTGAAACTCATTTTTAAAAATTAAGCCTGTATTTTTCTATCAAACCTTTCTGTAACCCTGATGTGTTTGTTAAACAGTGAGTGGATGCCTCAGTTCGATGGCTGCTGGGTTCTGGAGGAAGTATCTGCGTGAGGTTGTGTGTCTCCAGCCCTTGCTCCAGGCTTGAGCCCAACACATCTGCTTGGGTACATTATACTCTTCATAGGGTGCAAAGCTGATCATCCTACCTCTTCCCTATAGTGACTGCTTCTCTCTCTCCTGGGGAGCGGCCCAACGTGGGCATCTCAGCCACGTTAGCCCTGGAGACAGGGAGCAACCTAGTAAATAGTTATTGAAATAGCATCAGATTCATTAATTTAGTGTTTTCTCCAACGCGTGGCATTAATATAGCATAATGGGCTTTTTTATTACGCTAGACTAGTTAATAGGAATTGATATGGCAGGGACATTAACGAGGTACGAGCAATTAAACTGCCAGCAATTAGTTCCTGGTGTCTGAATTTCCAGCCTAGAAGAGATGGCCTCACCAACCCACAGCCTGGCCCAGCGCATATGCGGAGGGCCTTGCTCGCATCATTCTTGCTCTCCTGCAGCCGGGGATGAGCTGTCTCGGCCACTGCCCAGTTCTCTGCCAGAGGCACTTGAAATAGTGTTTCCTCCTGGATGCATCAAGTGTACCGAGAGCTCTGAGTGTGTCAGCGGGGAGCGGGCCTGTGGGCTGTCACTATTGCCCGAGAGTGCTGGCCCCTTGGGCAGCAGAGGAAGGGTCTCTCTACGGGCTGCACCCCTGACCACGGGGCCTGACTCCGGGATGTAGGTCTCCCACCAGCTCGACCTGGGCGGGGTCTCCGAATATCATGGTTTGTGAAAGACAGGCCCAGTGTCTCCACACTACTGCTGGCTCCCAGCAGCCTAGAGATGTCGAAGACGAGGGACAGGAAGCCTGGGCCCTGGCCATGCTCTCCCAGCAGCCAGACACAGACCCTTAGAGACCACCCAGGTGTTAGAAGCTGTCGGGGACAACAGAGGGCAAGAGCAGCAATTCCCACAACACCCTCACCTGGTGGTTGAAAGATCACATCTAGAATGAAAGGTGTGATTTTGTGCTTACAATGATCTTACTGCTTTGTTTTTGAGACAGGGTTTCACTATGCAGTTTAGGCTGGCCTTGAACTCACTGTGTAGCTCAAGCTGGGCTCAGACTCATGGCAATCCTCCTGCCTCAGCCTCCTGAGTGCTAGATGATAGGCACATGTCACCATGCCTGGTTTAAAGGTTTATTATTAAAATATTTTTCTCACGTTGGCTGAGTTGACGGTGTGTTTATTTTCTCTGTTTGAGTTGCATTTCAGGACTCCGAGGCCAAGAATATGGGACAGGTGCCTTGCAGGGCAGCACGGGCTGTGGGCTCACATACCTGGCCAGGCTCATTGGGAGCTATGGGTGAGGCCTGGCCAGCCAGCTGCTCTGGAGACATCAGCCCCACCAGGGCCTCTGGCTCGTCGCCTGGAAACTGCCCAGCAATGCTGCCGGGCGCCTGCAATGCTCTCTCCTGAAGGGGCAGCCCCCGCAATTATTTTATTTCCATTCTATTATGTTAATCAAATCAGCAAGCAGCCCCGAGCACACCCATGGGCAAAGCAGAGAGGCTGCAAAGGGTCAGTCGGGACAGCCCTGACTGGGCAGGCTGGGCAGGGGCAGCATCAGAGGGGATGCCTGGGTCCAGCAGGCCCAGGGCAACGGTGCCAGGGAGCCTCACACAGTGGCCTCACCTCACAGGAACATGCTCAGCAGGGGTCTGCAAACAGTGGAGGGCTTTGCTTGCAATAAAATCTAATGTCCAAGCTCGGTTTGGGGATATGTACCTTTAATCCCAGCACTCTGGGAGACTGAGGCTGGAGAAGTGAAAGTTGGAGCCTAGCCTGCGTGACTTTGCAAGGCCCTGACTCCAAATAAATAATGAAAAACAGGTTGGGTATGTAACCCAACACAAATGCTCTGGCTTCAAATCCAGTAGCCCCTCTGCATCCCCCAAACTTATATTTAGCCTCCAAAGAACCCCATAAGACTGAGTCTTCTGAGTGGAGTCAGAGCTGGTGTGCTTTCTGTCTGTGAGGCCACATGCCAGGGGTACAGAATTGGGTTTTATCAGGGCTGCTTACACTTTGCTCTCTGACCCAGTCCCGGGGGAACTGAGGCTTCCTAGGCCACCATGCTTCAGACAGAAGTTGCTACCTGCCTCAGTTTACCTGCCTATGCAATGGACATAAATAATACAGGACTTCTGTAGCAATATTTCCTGTCTACTGTGAGGGCTCCAGGTGGGTAACACTTCGGGTAGCTCCTGACATGTCTCTGAGCTTCAGGATGCCTTGAGTCCGCCTTCCCTGGCTTCGGTGGGGGCAATGACTTCACTCCTGGGCAGCTTTGCTTCCTGTGTCTGGGTTCTGGCTGAGGCCGGGCAGTCAGCGCTGGTTGGTGGCCTCATCACCCTGAGACCCCGAGGCCACAGCGCTCTCTGCTTTGAATTCCCTCAGCCCAAACAGCAGCACGACGACGCCTGTTGTTTAAAAGTTGGAGGAGCAATTACTCTGAAGTTTGTTTCCTGCCCCTTGCCTCACCAACACTGAGGATCTCTATTTCAAAATTAAGTTGTAAACGAGATTTGAGCCCTGCACCAGCCGCTTTGTTCTGCCTCCAGGGAGAGTCCACTCGCCAGTTCAAAGCAAACATACACAGAGCTGAAATTCAAAGGCGCTGGGGAAGATTTTCTCTCTCCTGATCTGGGTACCTCGGCTTGCCATCGGGTTAGCCTTCCCCTGCCACCCTTGGAAAGCAGGGCACCCCGAAACAGCTCTCTGGAGCAGTCCCTCTGGCCAGGTCAGGCCAGAGGCTGCAGCCTGCGTCAGCAGCTCTGCTGCATGGGAAACAGCAGCCTGCGTTCAGTTTACAGCTGTCCCAGATATACTTCGAGGTACAGTCTCGCCTCACTTTGCTCTTCAGAAAGCTGAGCCCCAGACAGATCACGTACCTTTACTGACCATTGCTTCTGCCTACCCAGTGGCCAGCCCCCTGTTGACAGAGGCCAAACTCCTTGGCCCATGTGTGTGCAGCCCACTCATGTGCTGAGAGTCCTGGGTGGCTGGGGTGAACAGTCTGCTCCCAGAGTGAAGCTGGGCCTGGGCCATGCCTGTCGTTGCAGCACACTGGGAGGCTGAGGCAGGAGGGTTGGAAGTCCAAATCCAGCCTGCGCAGGACTTAACAAATGACCCAGTCTCAAAATGAAAAGCAAAGATGAGCTGGAGATGCAGCTCAATGGAGCAACTCTGGATTCAAAGAGAAGCGCAGCAGAAAAATAAAAACAAAAGTTCTGAGGTGTTTGGATGTCCAGCTTTGACCTCCCTTGAGTGCCCAGAATTCCTGGTCAGCAGAAGCTTGAGATGAAGCCAGGGCTTGGGATCCCCAGCTCAGAGGACTCGATGTGCACCTCAAATCCAAGCGGAACTCAAGTTGCTGCCCCTGTCTGCGTGAGCGCGGCCTGAGAATGACCGCCTCTCCTCGCCAGCATTGTCAGCCCCTGTGCCCAGCACAAGCCCCTGTACTTTTTTATTTTGAGGCCATGTCCCACCAAGTTGCTCAAGCTGGGCAGGAATTTGCCATCCTCCTGCCTCAGCCTCCCAGAGCACCACTGGGCCTGCTGAACCGCTGTTTCATCTTGAGGGTAGGAACAGTTGGAGACGGGCACAGCTGTGTTCCTCAGGAGCCCAGGGAGAGGTGGGGGAGGGCGACAGGGCCTTCAGTGTCACTGGGGATCTGGGCGCACAGACTGGGCAGGAAAGGGTTCCACAAGTGTAGCTATTGCAGAGGACCCTGGGGCTGTGCGTGGCCGAATGGTTTCTGTAGTCTGGTCAGCCAGCAGATGGGGGTCAGTGCCCCAGGCAGGAAAGTGAGAGCTCGCTGAAGCAGGCTGGCTGCTTTGTGCTCTCAAGTCCTTCCTACCTTCCCTCCTCTCCCGCATCACCTCCAGGTCTTGGCCCTCTGCCCTTTGCCCACGATCTCTGTTTCTTATCATCTGCCTTTTATTTTGCCCTTTATTTATGTTGGGATTTCTAACGTAAGAGACGCTGTGTGGTATTTAGGCCTGGTTTATTTTATTTAGCATCATGGTCTCAAGGTGCACCCATTTTCCTACGGATGACTCAGGTTCGTCCTTCTCTGAGGCAGAGCAGGGCTCCACGGTGCGTGAAACCACACTTTCTATACGCACTCATCTGCTGGTGGGCACCAGGTTGCTCCAACATGCAGCTACCACGCAGTGGCCTTCTACAAAGCCTAAACTCCGATTGCTGCCTGTGCCACGTGCCCAGCTCCCACCCAGACTCACAGACTTAGCAGCGTGCTCCTCGCTTGGGCCCCTGCTTGGGTCATGTTTGTTGAGTGGATGCAGGGGGCCCTTCTGTCTTCTGGGTGCACTCATTTAATGAGAAGCCTCGGCTTCGACAGGTGTGGTGGTCATGGTGAGTTCACTGACTGGGTGTGTATAATTCGTGTGGCAGGGTCCACGTTGCAGGCTGCAGGCCTGGGTCTCCATCTCTTGTGTGGGCAGGGGCGTGTGGGGTGTGTGCAGAGTGCTCCCTGCTGAACTCTTACTGGGTACCAGGCTGGTGATGCTCCCAGCTCCAGGTGCTTCTCACTGCATTGGGCTCCCCGCCCATGCTCAGCGTGGGCACTGAAGTGCTGAGGCAGAGGTGGGCTGGGGAGGAGGCCTGGAAACCTTATTGTTGTGTGGGTGTCCGACTCCACCCATGCCAGGGCTTCTGCTAGTCCATGTGTGTGTGAATTCATGTAAATCCAAGGCTGCTGGCTATATTCTATCCAGCCTTTGTTCCGCACACAACCTGTTTAGCTGTCCAAGGCTGACCTTCAGCCTACTCCAGGCTACCGTGGGCTCTGGGGTCCTTTCTAGGAGGTGAACGCTTAAATTAAAAGAATTACTACAGTAAAAGACACGTTGCCATGAATCCCCCTCAAAATCCTCCTCTCACTTTGAACACACTCATCCCACGATCTGTGCCATTGTCTGTAGCAGCTCTAGAGTCCTCTTTCCTGAGGGTCTTTAGCTGCACTGTCCTGGCTGCCTCTGTTTCCTGAATGGATTCAAAACATTTCCTTTCCTGGTCATTGTGACTTTGGAGAAGAGCCAGAAGTCACATGGTGCCAGACCTGGTGACTAAGGTGGAGGCAGGCACAGTGTTGAGCCGCCTTCCCCTTGGCCGGAGTTGGACAACAGTGCTCTCTATATTTTATCACACCTGCTAAAGACACTCAGCAAAGGGGAGTCCAGAGCTGCTGTGGAAGATGGCAAGGAGGATGGGACAAGTGCACTGGAAGTGAGCACAAGGTTTTTAGGGGACTCATGGCCATGTGTCTCTTATTCTAATAACATTTTAAATGTAAATATTCACCTTTCATTGTGACTGCCCCTCTTACATGGCCCCTTCCTCTGGATGCTGGAGTGACCGTGGACTACTTGGGTTACCAAGGACTGAACCAGACGGAAACTCACACCCTGCCTGGGCCCAGCTGCTATTTTCCTGTAAGCACTTTCCCCCTGCCCTACCCCTGTTAAAATTTTTGGAGTCTGGGTCTTGCCATGTGGTCCAGGCTGGCCTCAAACTCACAGCCATCCTCTTGCCTCTGTCTCCTGAGTGCTGGGATTGCTGCTTTGCACAACCATGCCCAGTTTTAGAATTTCTAAAGCACAGTATGAAAGGTAGGACAATTACTTGTTACCTAAACTGGCGGTGGACGATACTGGAAAGGAGCTGATTATGAACAGCATTTCTCATCCTGAGTGACAAACTAGGGGCTGCGCAACACACAGCTCACGGTTACATCCTGAGGGCTGGGCAGGCTCTTTGTCTCTATTCTCTTAAATCCCGGAGACCTGCAGGCTTGTGTCCTCTGGGCCCTTCTGGTCCTGTGTGGCCCCAGGGTGAGTGGCTCCGGCCTCAGGCCTTCATTTAGCCTTGATATCAATTCTACTTGAAAAAGAAACCAGGTTTTCTTCTAGAACGCTACCTTGGCGGAGCACTTTGTGAACAGCGCTGCTGGTAGCATCTTTAGGGAGTGCGACCTGCCTCTGAGGCCCTGGGTGACGACTCACTCGGCCCTGGGCGTCTCTGCTGTCTGTCTTCCTCTCCCCAGAGCTGGACTGGATCTGAGTGATGTGTGTCAGATGTCTGGGGCCAGCTCTGGCAAGACCTAGAAATACGTATTGACAATCTTTGCCTTTGGGGGTGTGCTGTCCAGGAAGGGACACAGGTCGGACCCAGAAATGGTTCTAATAAGGTTAAAAAGCACCTTGGGATCGATCAGCCAGGGTGTGGGGAGGGCTGGGTGGTGGCTTATTTTTAATTAGGATTGGAACAGCCTTCCTGGTGCAGTACCGTTCAGGAAGGTGAGAATTCAGGGAGAAGTTGGGGGGTTCTGCAGAGAAGGTGTGTTGGCCAGACCAAGGCTGGAATGCCCGGGGCAAGTGTGGAGCACAGGGAACAGAGCCTTTGGGAGAGCCTGGAGTGATGAAGGAACACGCGGTCTGCAGGCTGTGAAAGGTTGCTGTGGTTGAAACCTAAAATGTCCCCCCAAAGCCTCAGGAAATCAGAGGGGGTCTTTTAGAAGATGATTGGATCATGGGGCGCTGTGCTCATCTGAGGGTTCATCCAAGGATGAGCTCGTGCATGGCTAAAGGTGTTATTAGGAGGCAAGGCCTGTGGAAGGGGTGGCCCTGGGAGGCATGACCTGGAAGTGTTCCTGTCCCTCCTGGCTCCTCTCTTCTCTCCACTTCCGGTGCACCATGCCATGAGCAGCTCCCCTCTGCTGGACTCCTCTGTCCTGCCCCCTGCCTTGGAGCAACCAATCATGGATTGAACCATGAGCTATGTAAACTAAATCTCTCTTTCTTTCCATTGTGGGTGTTGGGTATTGTGTTCCAGGGACAGCAAAGTGATGGAGACAGAGGGTCTTGTGAGTGTGAAATGAACCCACTCATGCCTCACTTGGACCAGGCTCAGTTACTGTATGCAGGAATCCAAAGGGTGCTAGTTCACAGCCCAGTGCAACTGTGGCGGGTAGAAAACCAAAGAATGATAAGACTATTGTTAAACTAAAGAATGGTGAGGCTATAATAGGACCCACCCTTATCTGTGATAGAAGTGAGGTTAGACAGATGAGGAAGAAGTAATTCTTCTAACTTGAGGGGGAGGCGGGGAGATAGAGACAGAGAACCACAGATACAGACAGAGGCGGAGACAGAGGGCGACAGCTAAGCAGTCCAAGACCACCTTCACACTGAGTCTTGCAGGTGATACTGGTTCAACTTGGTTTTCCGTGAATTTCTTGTAACCCAGTGGTTCTCAAGTGAGGGTGGTCCTGCCCACAGAAGAATTTCAGTAGCATGAGGTGACATTTTGGTGACATGACTTGAACATGTGGAGCTGGTGCCCCTGCATCTGGTGTGTAGAAGCCAAGGGTGCTGCTGAATGTCCTACGAGGCACAGGACACCACTCCTATGAGGGACGATCCTGGTCTCTACCAAGCTGCTCCCAGGAGGTGGCAGAGTGGCCAACAGCCTCCTGCTGGACCCCATGCTCTGGGCTCAAGGCTTGTGCTCCTCCAATTCATAGCTGAGCCCTAACTTTCAGTGTGCTCTATGTGAGGTGGGCCACTCGAGAGGAAGTGGGTGGATCAGGTCAGGAGAGTATTGCTCCCACACTGGGATTAGTGCCTTCTCTGGCAGACACAAGATTTCACAGTCACTCTTCCTGGTCTCTTGACAGTGCTAGGACCCAGCCCGAAGTTGTCCCTCTGCAACGGAGGATGGAGACACAGTGACCTTGGACACGTTCATGCACATACATACACGCAGCATGTGTCCACATGCGTGCGTGTGCACGTGTGTCTGCAGGCAAGTACCTGCATGCGTGTGCCTGTGTATGTGCGCCTGCATCCATGTGTGCGTGTGCATGTGTGCACGTGTCCACATGCACAGGTATGCATGCATGTGCACATTGGTGAGCACACATGCGGATGAGTACATGCCTGTGCACACCCACACGTGTATGGGGGGCAGGGTGGGAGGAAGTGACCCTGGCTTATTCACACCTCATGTAGGGTCCCTTCTGGTGTCCTCTGCCATACTCCTGTGGATGGAGGACAGGGTCATTGTTTGCAGCATCAGAAGGAGAAGAATTCCTGGACCTGCTGGAGAGGAGACAGTGCATGAGAAAGGGTGGCCAGGGGTCAGGAGGCAAAGGCAAGCGAGCAAGTGCTTTTATCTATTGTCCCAGGGCCGTGGGGCCCCTCCCATTGGGGAACCTGGAGGCCCACGAACGTGGAGCCCGGTCACAGTCCCGGCAGGCGGGGACAATAGCCCCTAAGAAAGTGGTGGGTGGCTGCCTCCCTGAGCTTGCTGGCCTTGTCAAAGGCCTTTCACAGGGATGCTGGCCGCTTGGGAAGGAAGGCAGAGTTGTGCAATAATGCGCAGGCATCTGGGGCTCCTTCCAAATTCCTGTCATGGCGATTAGGCCATGCATTGAATTTCAGCCAGGACTCAGCTGTCGCCGCTAGAGAGAAGCCACACATATTCTTTGCGTTGGGTCATTTTGTTTGAAGGGGAGCACAGTCCTGTTTAAAATCAAGACTGAATCCTGTGCTGAAAAGAAGACACACATTCCCTGGAAAGGGGACGCCGGGGACACCTCAACCCACCCCCCACACGTACAAGTGTCCCCTGGTTTGACAAACTCGGGCCTCCCTTTCCCAGGCTCTCTTGTCAATAGCTACTGGCTCGGGAATCTCCTGCGCGTCAGTAGCGCAGCTGGCTTGGTGCCTTCCTTCTGTGCTCCAGGGCTGGCTTGCATTCTGTGCCTACAGAAATGTGTCACTATATGGAGAAAACCCAGTGCCCTGTCCATCCTTGACTTTCCCGCCACTCTGAGCTTTGGTGTTAGCTTGAGATACCCATGGGTGGTGTCGGTGAAGTGACTTGTGCTGACTGTCACATCGGGCTGAGTGTCCAGAATCGCAAGACCCGAAGTGAGGATGCACGGAATGGCCACCAGCAGTTCCAGGTGCAGCTCAGTCCTCCCTGGCTTCCAGGGCTGCAGGGTTTCTTGGTGGCAAAAGTGCACACATGGGATTCTGTGTGAGTGAGATCAGCTTACGCAAGCAGGCGGCTCCCATGCGCATGCAGGTTCTGCAGCGAGCTTGGTGAGATCAGGCTTTGCCAAAGGAGCTGAAGAAACCAGCAACAGCGTAGGGCTTGGTTCCTGCTGTGCTGTGACAGTCAACATGTCTGTGCCACAAATGCCTGGTCTTCACTTGACGAGGTGTGGGCTTTTGACCTCTTCAGTCAGGATTTTGGTCCCAGGCTGTGATGCCCAGCCATAGGCCAGTGGGAATCTTGATTGACCCTGGTGCTCAGGAGTGGGGATCCTCCCGAGGCAGGTGTGGACAGGTCGGCCCAGTCAGCGCATGGAGTACTTCCTGAAGTGGCCCCGTCCTCTTGCCAGAGACTCGGGTTGAATGAAACTTGGTTTTCTGCAAATACTATGAGGCCTGGGGCAGCCTTTGTCTCCCATGTGCTCCCTCCCAGGAGAGGTGACCATTTTCCTCCTGGGGACCCTGCTCTTCTGGGTCTGTCCTCTCCCTGCAGTTCCTCACAGAAAGAATATGAGAGGTCCCCACATGGGGGACGGCAGAGTCTTTCACAGATCACAGCTGCACTGGATCTGGGCTGAAGGGACAGGGCCCACGAGGGACGCTTGCCCAGGGATGGGCCATAGACATGTGCAGGGACTGTAGCGACATTTCCGTGAGGCTGGGATCCTTCATGGGTGTGGTCCAGCTCAGCAGGGGCTGTCCTGGGAGGACAGAGAGGGATGGCTGCAGCCTGTGTGGCTTGGTGACAAGGAAATGCCCAGGCTTGAGCAGAAGGGCTGGGGAGTGGCAGGGCTCTGGGGGTCTTCCCAAGGCCAGTGTGCCTGTACAGCTGGCAGGGGACCGGGGGCCCTTGCTTGCCTGCTGCCCCCCTGCTTTCCATATGGGCAATGAAGCCAGCCTTTGCACTGAGATCTATCTCTAGGCCTTTTTATTTTTCATTTAGGGCTGAGTCTCAATAGTGGCTTAACTGCCCAAGCAGGACTTGAATATGTTAACTTCCTGCCTCAGACACAGCACTGGGGTTACAGGTGTGCAGCAGCAGGCCTGGGCTTAATGTCCTTCTGGAAAGATAAGCAGACTCAGGCTCAAAAGAAAACTGAAGTAGGGCTTGGTGGTGCTGGATGCTGGGCACCTGAGGTCCTGGGTCCTGGGTTCTGAGGTCCTGAGGTCCTGAGGTGCCAAGGTCCTGAGGTGCCAAGGTCCTGAGGTGTTGAGGTCCTGAGGTGTTGAGGTCCTGAGGTCCTGGTTTCTGAGGTCCTGAGGTGCCGAGGTCCTGAGGTCCTGAGATCCTAAGGTCCTGAGGTGCCGAGGTCCAGAGGTCCTGGTTTCTGAGGTCCTGAGGTCCTGAGGTGCCGTGGTCCAGAGGTCCTGAGGTCCTGAGATCCTAAGGTCCTGAGGTGCTGAGGTCCTGAGGTCCTGAGGCCCTGAGGCCCTGAGGTCCTGAGGTCCTGAGGTCCTGAAATCCTGAGATCCTGAGGTCCTGAGGCCCTGAGGTTGTGAGGTGCTGAGGCCCTGGGATGCTAAGGTCCTAAGGTGCTGAGGTCCTGAGGTCCTGAGGTCCTGGGGTGCTCAGGTCCTGAGG
>PVLD010027082.1:0-21269 GCA_004027595.1 Dinomys branickii
GAAATGTGTTGGGGAGAGTTGCTTCCTTTTCGATTTCATTGAAGAGTTTGAGGAGTGTTGGCATTAGATCTTCTCTGAATGTTTTATAGAATTCTGCTGTGAATCCATCAGGGCCTGGGCTTTTCTTTGTTGGTAAGTTTTTAATAACGTTTTCAATCTCATTAATTGATATTGGGTTGTTCAGGATTTTTACGTCTTCTTGATTGAATTTTGGCAATTTGTGCTTTTCTAGGAATCTGTCCATTTCTTCTGTATTTTCTATCCTATGGGAATACAGATTTTCAAAGTAGGTATTAATGATCTTTTGTATTTCTTTTGGATCTGTAGTGACTTCATCCTTTTCATTCCTTATTGTATGAATTTGAGATTTTTCCCTTCTTTTATTGATAAGGTTGGCTAGGGGTTTATCAATTTTATTTATTCTTTCAAAGAACCAACTCTTTGATTCAGTAATTTTTTGTAGAGTTTTCTTCATCTCAATTGCATTAATTTCTGCCCTGAGTTTTATAATCTCCTCCCTTCTTTGTGCTCTTGGTTTGGTTTGTTGCTCTTTTTCTAAGAGTTTGAGGTGTATCATTAGGTTATTTATTTGCTCTCTTTCTATTTTCTTTGTATATGAGTTCACTGCTATAAATTTCCCTCTGAGGACTGCTTTCATTGCATCCCACAGATTCCGGTAGGTTGTACTTGCGTTTTCATTTATTTGTAGGTAATTTTTAATTTCTTCTTTAACTTTGTGTGTGACCCATTGGTTATTCAGTAGGTTGTTGTCTAATTTCCAAGTGTTTATGTGGTTTTCGGAGTTCTCTTTGTCATTAATTTCCAATTTCATTGCACTGTGGTCTGATAATATGCATGGGATAATTTGAATTCTTTTGCATTTAGGTAGACATGCTCTATGGGCTAGAATGTGGTCTATTTTGGAGAAAGTCCCATGTGCAGCTGAGAAAAATGTGTATTCTGATGTTGTGGGGTGGAACACTCTGTATACATGTACTAAGTCCATTTGTTCACACTTTTGGTTCAGGTCTGTTATTTTTTTGCTGAGTTTCTGTCCAGTTGACCTTTCTCTTTGCGTCAGAGGGGTGTTTAGGTCCCCTACTATAATAGTGTTATTAGTTATTTGATTTTTCACGTCTGTTAAGATTTGACTTGTAAAGTTAGGTGCTCCATTGTTGGGTGCATAAATGTTTAGGATTGTTACCTCTTCCTCTTGCAGCTTTCCCCTAACTAGCATGTAATGGCCTTCTTTATCTCTTTTGATTGTTTGTGGTTTGAAGTTTACATTGTCTGCAAAGATAATAGCTACCCCTGCTTTTTTCTGCGGACCTGTTGCATGGAGAATTGTTTTCCAACCTTTAACTTTCAGCCTGTGGATTTCCTTTTGAGTAAAATGTGTTTCCTGTATACAGCATATCATTGGATTGTGTTCCTTAATCCACTCTTCCAATCTTTTCCTTTTGACTTTTGAGTTGAGGCCATTTACATTAATGGTTATCATGGTTATATGTTGGCTTATTCCAGTCATGTTATTTACTTGATGTTTTTCTTCGTTTGTTGACTGTTTACTTGCTTGTTCTGCTTAGGGAGTTATTTCTAGTGTTGTTCTTGGAATTGTGGTCTCTCTTTTCTCTGTCTAGAATATCTTTTAGTGCTTTTCACAATGCTGGTTTGGCACTCATGAAGTTCTTCAGTTGTTCTTTGTCGTGGAAATATTTTATTTCTCCATTGAATTTGAGGGATAGTTTTGCAGGATACATCAGTCTGGATTGGAAGTTGTTTTGTCTCAGAATCTGTAATATCTCGTTCGAAGCTCTTCTTGATTTCATGGTTTCCGTTGAGAAGTCTGCTGTGATTCTGATGGGCTTTCCTTTATAGGTGATCTGTTTCATTTCTCTAGCAGCTTTTAATATTGTGTTCTTTTTCTGGATATCTGGGATCTTGACTATTATATGTCTGTGTGTGTTTTTCTTTGGGTTATGGATCATTGGGGTTCTATATGCCTCAATTAACTGTACCTCAGTATCTTTTACCTTGTTTGGGGAATTTTCTGCTATTATTTCAGCAAATATTCTTTTTATATCGATTGTGTGTTCCCTTGCTGTTTCACTCACTCCTATTACTCAAATATTATTGCGTTTTGCCTCATCTTGGAGCTGTTGGATTGATTTTTCTTGTGTCTTTGATAATTTTATGATATCCTTCCTTTCACACTCATAAGCTGCCATGCTGTCTTCAAGATCTGGAATTCTATCTTAGGTTTCATTTAAGTGGTTTTGCAAGCTCTCCGTGGAAGTTTTCAAATCCTGGCAATCTCTTTGGACCTGTTTCATTCTTGATAATTCATTCCTAAATTGCTCTTGTAACGTTTCCATTTGTTTCCTATTTTCTTCTGATCTTTTATCTATTTTTTCTCTATGTGTACGGAACATTTGTTCCATTATAGTTTTCAGTTCATTTTTTGTCTGAGAGATCATTTTAGGTATGTGGCTTATTTCTGCTTTAAGCTCTTTTATGGCCTGTTGGAGTTGTTTCATTTCGGATGCAATCGTTTCATAACTTGCAGGTATGTGGCTTCCTAGTTCCCCTGTATCCTTGCATTCAGGACTTGTTCTGGGTGGGGTTGTGTTCTGAGACTGCGTTTTGTTCTTCTGTCTTCCCATTTTTGGGTATCAGATTCAAAATATTGAGCAATAAATTCCCCAGGCAGTTCACCAGGCGAAGGTCTGCTGCAGAGGCTGCTCCAATGACTCCTTCTCTTTGGGAGAATATCCCTTAAGCTTTCTGCTGGGAGTTCCGCTTAAAAGGCTGTTGAGGTGCTGGTTTCTCGGGTGAGCTACTCCCTACCGAGAGACCTGGGTGGGGTGTGTAAGACCACTCCCCCGCCCTCCCAGGTTCCCTGCAGGTATAAGGTTGGATCTCCTCCCCAAGTCAGTGATCAGGTCGCGAGCACAGATAGCTCACCAGTTTTCAGAGTCCCTGCCAGCAGGAAGGTTCCAAAGTGCCAGTTTTTTGTGCTATGCTCGCGATCCGCCCCTCCCCGCCACTTCTGTTTCCTCGCGCTCTCGGGTCTGGGGGAGGCAGCGGGATGCTCCGCTCCTCTGTGCTCCTCGCTCCGCCTCAGCCGCGGACTGCAGGCCGCTGAGGGCCTTGGCTGCGTAGCCTGCCTGATGCGCGCGATATCGGAGATCTCCCCGCGTTGCTGCTGCTGAAAAGCCTATTTCTGATGGGAGTCACTGGAGAGCTGTGCCGGTTCGGGAGGCGGGAGGGATCGAGCTGGCTGTGCCCCCAGGGCGCTCGGACCCAGCCAAGCCACCTCCCCGCACGGAGCGTCTCTGGTGCCCAGCGTTCGGGGCTTTCCCGTGTCTCGCCATGGCAATTTGGGCCGCCCTACCACGTCTACCCCGACAGCTCAGAGAAACACGTTCAGTTTGAACTTCCCAGCCGAGGTCCCGGCATTCACGCTCGCCAAGTCTGTCTCGAGCTGGTGGTGCTTATCAAGGAGGATCGCTCCTTTGCTGCTCACCTGGTTGCCATCTTCCCGGAAGTCCTGAGCAACTTATTTCAAGATAACAATATGTAATATAACAACTACTGTTAATACCTATCATTTGGTTAGAAACCCTGTGTCATTTTTAATACCCTTGTTTTGTGTTGTTTGTATTCTTCTTTTGTTCTTTTTTTGTACTATTTTCTTTAAAATAAAATTAAAAAAAATAAATATAGAATAGGAAAATGATCACCACAAAAACACTCTATGATTTGGAAATTTTAAGTCTTTGCCTCCTTTACTGACTTGTGATATCAAGTCTGGACTCTGTGGTATTGAGTCCCTGCTTTCCTTGTTGCCTAAAATCCTTTAATATACCACCAACTTCTTGTTTGCTAAATGCTGGAAGAAGAATTGCTCCAGATGCTTGGACTAACTAAAAAATAAGTGGCCGATGGCCATGTGTCACGAGTTTTCTAGTTCAATAGAAATTATAAGTCAACTTATACAAACAAGCAAACAAAAATAGGGTACAATCGTTTAGGAAGTCAGCAGGGGTATATGGTGCCTACCCATTCACACACTATCCTTTGATCTCCCTCTGTTGGCTGCAGTAATAGTGCAGCGACCCAAGGCTGTCACAAGTAGACACTCAGACTTTTAATTAATACTTTCAAATTTATTTTACCAACAGATAATTGAGACAATTTTATTTTGAAAAATTAGAAAAACCACTCATGGAGAAATATTGGTCAAATACTAAGATTTGGATTTCATTCCTTAGTAGATAGGCTCCCCAAATGCAGACCCAATCATACTTCTAATAAGAACCTGACTTTTAAAGAGACTTCTCAGTGTTTTGTAAAAATACATATTTAATAAGAATTTTTAATGAGTGAATGTAAGAGTTGGAGTGAGGAGGTATGAAACAAAGTAAGAAAAGTTTAAGGGAACATTTTGGATCTTTAGCTTATAGTCATTTTCTATTTTTTGTATACTTCCCTTTGTAATATCACCAGGAGCAAATTTTTCAATACAAAGGGAACTCTTTGTGAAAACATATAAAAGCATACTCAACTTCACAAAATAAAATCCAAACAATGAGGTACCAATTTTCACATAACAGGTGGGCATAAATTTAAGTTTGATAATACCATGTGTTTATAAGGGTGTGGGGAAACAAGCAGTTTATTTACTAGCTGCGTATGACAGAACGGATTAGCAATAACTTAGCAAAATGTGTAATGCATGTTCTCTCTGACCAGTAATTCCACTCTTCAGAATTTATTCTATACATAATGCTAACACAGTATGAAAGTGTGTAAGAACATTAATTAATTATAATAGAAAAAATCAAACAATTTAAACATTCCATATTCATAAAGGACTATTTACAAAATAATAGTGTAGCTCTAGTTTGGGATACAATATTGCTTTTTTTAAAAATAAGCCAATCTTTCCTGTATATTAGGTGAAAAAGAACAGTTTATATAATGTAAACCTATTTGTGTAATATGTACACATAAAACTGTACAAAATGTTTTTGAAAAGATATGTAAGATATTTATTGATTATCATTAGTGAAAAAGAATGCAGAAAAATATGTTTCCTATTTTGTTTACCATTTAAATCATCTACCATGCATAATGTCAACTATTACCTTTGTCAGATTACTAATGCAAGTTACAGTAGGAAAAAGTATAACATAAACTTCAGACAAAAGACTGAAATCACTCAGAGAAATCACCAAACACCCTGATGGGCTTCAGAGAGTCCACAGCAGCAGCATATCAAGGTAGTAGCAACCGAGAAAGCAAACAGCTGTAGTGTGGCCGTTTTTCAGTTTTTCCTAACATAGTCATCCCAGGGATTTTTTTTCCCACAAGTGTGGCAACAGTGTGAGTAGATAAGCCTGGTGTTGACACTCAGTCTCTGGGAGGAAAGAGCCTAAGAAATTAAATTACTTTATTCCAGAAGTGCATTTCCAACCGCCTGCCAATAAACTTCTAGTTAAGAGATGTAGCTGAGTTTTCAATCTCAATAAATTTCAAAGCAACATTCGTCAAACTGGAGTATGTGCACACTTGGCTGTACATGAAGATTTTCCAAGGATGTGTGGGTAGAGATAGTTTGCAGGGAATCAATTGCAAGACCCCCTCCTTCATCTGCTTGAGCAAGGTTTTGCAGTAATACTTTCCGTATTTTTTAAAGTAAGCTTTTTCCATTTCATGATAAAATAAACCAACCAACAAAAGCCATAGCTGTCACCCACTTTGAATCTTACTTAAATGTGAAAGAAAAAAACTCTGGAGTACCAAGGATAATCACAATTCTTGTTTTGGTGTTTAGAAAACAAATGAACTTAAGTGACTTGGTTAGAAAATTCTTTAGAAGTGAGATACTTTATGTTTTGTTTTGTTTTTTTTTTTTTTGCTTGCAACAGAAGAACTAATTAAATTTTCAGATGGCTAAGTTTTAAAATCACTTTTTAAGATTTATTTCATTGTAGGAATTTAAATCTTTCATTGAACCTCAGGTGCATAGGAACGGAATTGATATCCTCGCCAACTCATATTTTTATCATTAATCTATGCAAAGATTTAATATTTATTTATTTGTAATTTAGTAAACACCTATAAAATAACTGCACCAAAAAAACTAGAAAACATAATAGCTGCACTCATCTATCTGGCGCAATGATTTCCTTCCATTCTGTCTTCCTGCCTTCTATCACCTGGAGTGGTCTTATCCTATCCAGGATCTTGCTATTCTATTTCCCTTGCTTCCTTTTTATATTTTTATCACATTTATAATTATTCAAAAAGAAATATTTCCTTAAGTACTATTTCATACTTTTGTACATATTATTAACATAATCATATTCACTTCCATCTAGAACTCTACCATTACACTATTCTAAAATTCATTCATAAAATGAGCATCGGGCCTTGGTACTATTTTTTTCATTCAAAACTGCATTGCTATAGACATGGCATAGGAAAACACGAACCTTGACACCCATGTTACAACAGGCATAAAAATTAATTCGTGAATATAATAAAGACTTAAATTTGAAAAAATAAAAAGCTTCTGAAGGGAAACAGGAAATTGCTTGCATTACCTTGGGAACTTTTTAAGGGAGCAGAAATTTTCTCTATGTTAGTCTGGGTGATGGTTATCAAAGGTACATACACAAAAATTCGTCACACTAAATACTTAAAATCTGTGTATTTTACAGTATGTAAATTATGTCTTCACAAAGCTATAATTAATTTTAAAACACTTCATAGCTTTGTGGGTAATTACTAGCATAATCATATTCACTGCTACATAATACTCTACCATTAGACAATTCTAAAATTTATTCATTCTCCAATCAAAGAGTAGTTGAGTTGACTCTGGGGTCTGCTCCTTTATATGCTTCTACAAGTTGAGCATCCCTAATCCAGAAACCCAAACCCCAACATACTCCAAAACCTGAAACGTTTTGAGTGTCAACATGATGCCACAAGTAGAAAATTTCATACTTGACCTCATGTAACAAGTTGCAGTCAAACTATGTGTACATTAAAAATATTATGAAGTTATCTTCAGGCTGTGTGTATAAGGTATGGAGATATATATTATATATATATATATAATACACACACACACACATATATATTGTCTATACATGGTATGGTTATGATATATATAATGTGTGGATTTCACATTTAGACTTCCCATCCCCAAGGTATTTTATTACATATATGTAAATATTCTAAAATCTGAGGAAAAATCCCAAATCTGAAACACATCTGTACACAAGCATTTCAGATAAAGGATACTTTACTTGTATTAACCTTGCATCTGTTTTATGATATACATGTGCAAGAATTTAAGGTGGATATGGGGTCCATGCCTTTCATCTGAGCACTAGAGACTGTGGCAAGCGTTCAAGCCCAGTCTGGGCAACTTAGAAACTTAGCAAGACCATGTCTCCACATTATAAATATACAAGTAGAGGTAATAGATAGGTAGATAGATACATAGACGACAGAAAGATAGATGTGGAGAGTGTCGCTCGATGCCGAGGGGCGAGGGTCTGAGCCCAGCCTGGGGAACGTCGAGACCCTGTCTCAAAATTGTAAGTAAATAAGGAGTAAGTGAATGAGAACCTAAATAAGAAAGAACAAGAGAAAGAGGAAGGAAGGAAGGAAGGAAGGAAGGAAGGAAGGAAGGAAGGAAGGAAGGAAGGAAGGAAGGAAGGAAGGGCTGGGGCTGTAGTTCAGTATAAAGGCCCAGGACTCAATTTTTTATATTAAGCCTTCTGATCCATGATTATAGCATATCCTTAAATTTATTTAAAATGCTTTTTGATAAAATTTTATAACTTTCCCCAAAGAGGTTGTACAAATCTTAGGTTGCATTTATTCCTAGATTTTTATATTCTTTGAGACTATTTTACAGGGTGGCTTCATTTTTATTATGTTTTATATTGCTATTTGCTAGTAAATGAAATATAATGACTTCTGTACATTAATCTTAAGTCTAACTATCTTTACCAGCCTTTCCTATTCTTAAAAATTTATCTGAAGATTACTGTAAGTAAAAAAAATTTTATTTCTGCTTTTTAAATCTTCTATATGTAATTTTTTTTCCTTGCTTAACTTGACTAAGATTAACAGTGATGGAGGGAATATTAAAAGCTGACTTCGTTATTCTTTCTTTCAAAGGAAATGCTTCTTACAGTTCCTATTCAGAATATTTAAAGTAACCTTTTATCAAGAAAGTTTTTTTCTACTTCTGATTATGAATGAATTTAATCTTACTATAAGTTATTTTCTTTGAAACTATCATATGTCTTTCTCCTTTAATATTTTACATTATTTATTGAGGATTAAAAATTATACCTTTTTTCTGAAATTAAACCATCATGATCTATTATCTGTTCATACACATAGTTGGATCAAATTTGTAATATTTTGTTTAAGGTTTTATACCTATATTAGTATCTTAAATAGTTCTCCTTTATCATAATGTTTTGGTCTAGTTTTGTTATATTATACAGAACATTTTAGACATGTTCTTCATTGCTGGGACAAATACTTAACCCAACAGGCTGAAGAAAGGAGAGGTTTATTTTGGCTTAGGCTTACAGGTCGAGGGGCCCAGGCAAAGAAGAACAGCTCGTGACATGGCAGCAATGAAGCAAAAGAGAGGAGAGGAGAGGAGAGGAGAGGAGAGGAGAGGAGAGCAGAGCCTTGTAGGTCACACCTCCAGTGCCTGCCTACTCCAACCAGGCCCGACTTCCCAATAGCTCACTCAGGCACTAACCTGAGTTACCAGTGGATGAGTCCATTGGTGAGTATAGCACCCCTAAAATTCAATCACCATCCTAAAGATCTGCATTTGAATGCAGGAGAATTTGAAGGAGCATCTATATTGAACCATAACACAATGCCCCTGGCCCTCAAAAGCTTCATCCACGTCAATTTTTGTAAAACGCATTTTAGTCCATATCTAAAGGTCACCAAGACTTTAAGAGTTCTAAGATTGCTGAAAAGTCCAAGTTCAAGTCTCCTTTGACACACAAGACAAATTCTTAGTTGTTAGTTCCTATAAACATAAAAAAGAAAATTAAATATTTTCAACATACAATGGCACAAGGTAAACATTCCCATTCCAAAAGGGAGAAATAGAAAGGAGTGGGACCAAATCAAGCTGAAACCTGGCAGGGCAAATATCAACTCCAATAGCCTCACGTACAGCACCTGGGGCAAGTTGTGGTGAGATGTGAACTCCAAAGGCTGTCAAACCATTGCTGATTGAAGCTTTTATGGCCTGTCTTGCAAGGTAACTTTGATCACTGCATGTATCCTTCCTCAGATATTCCATATCCCTGGCTTCTCCACATTCCTGATATCTCTGCTGTACTGTACTTTCAGCTTCACTCTCACAATTTTATGAATTGTGTTTTCAGGGTCACATTGCCTAAGTTCCTACACCCTCCGAAGTCTAGGTGGAAGCCTCTCTGATCCCACAACTCTTGTGTTCTGCATGCCTATAAAACTGGAACCATGTAGATGATACCAGGGTCTGTTACTAACTTGAGCAGTAGCTGGACCCTCTTGGACCATGGCTGCTGAAGCCTCTGAGAGCCTGGATTCCTAAGTATTATGGAATGAATCCCACAGAATCAATGCCTACGCAGTTCTTCTCATGCAGTAGCTCAGCAGCTCTCTTCTTCAATGAAAGCTTTACAGTTTTGCACCCAGGAGTACTGCAGGTTTCTGAGATAACCTCAAGATATATTTCCTATTGGCCTGATGCAAAGTACTTGGCTTCTTTGTAATGTGAATCATTTAGCAACAATGCTCTTCTCTCATCAAACTTTGCAAGCATGACCTTAAGGTAAAACTGAAAACTTTTAAAATAGGCCTTTTGGTACTGATTGTAACTCCTGTTACAACCTGAACATTGGGCTGCCTTGAAATTTCTCCCACCAGATTAGTCTGCCACACTTATCCTCAGTCTCCTATAAAATATCAGGACATAAATAAAATGTAGACAAATTTTCTGCACAGCATAACATGCATAGTCCTGAGTCCTACTGTGAATAGAATTCTTGTTCCTAAATGAATCCTGCTCAACCTGGTCTTTACTTTTAGCATTTTTCTCAGCATTCTGGTCTTCTGAGTTGTGATCAGAATCTTCCCTTGTTCACAGCTTGCAGCATTCTAGGGCTTCTCTACTCAGTATCTCCAAACCTTAGTACAAGGTGAGAGATGCGGATCTAGATTCATTCCTGAGCACATGCATAACCTGTTTTTCCAGCACCATTTGTTAAAGAGGGTATCTTTTCTCCAAAAAAATATAATATTATTAGTGATTTGTCAAAAATCAGATGGCTGAATGTGCCTGGAGTTTTTTCTGCATCTACTATTCTGTTCTACTGATAGGCATGTCTCTTTTTATGTCAGTACCATCCTGTTTTTATCACTATAGCTTTGTAATGTAATGAAATCCAGAGTTGTAATGTATCCTAATTTGCCCTTGTTGCTCTGGATGGTTTTTGCTATTCTGAGTCTCTTCTGGTTCCACATACATTTTGGAATTTCTTTTTCAGTTCTATAAAAAATTCCATTGGTACTTTTCACAATTTCCACCTTCATGTGAGCTTTTGGCTTAACCTGCTCTTCTTTTTCTAGAAGTTTGAGGTTCAGCATTATGTTGTTTATTTGCACTTGCTCTGCTTCCCTGATAAGGATTTATATAGTCACTGCTACACATTTCCCTCTCAGAACTTCTTTCATTGTATTTCGTAAGTTCTCATATGTGGTGTTTTCATTATCACTGAATTGTACAAACTGTCTAATGTCTTCTTTAATTTCATATGTGGCCTGTTGGTTATTCAAGAGGGTGCTATTTAATTTCCATGTGTTTATGAAAATCTTTTGGTTTCTTTTACTATTGGTTTCTAGTTTCACTGCACTATGATCGGATAACATGCATGAGATAGTTTCAATCCCTTTGCATTTATTTAAGCATGTTCCATGAGCCAGTATGTGGTCTATTTTGGATAACATCCTATGTGCAACTTAGTAGAATGTGTATTCTGATGTAGGGTGGAACACTTTGTAGACATCCACTAAGTATAATTGTTCAAAAGTTTGGTTCAGACTGGGGATGTAGCTCAGCCATACAGTGCCTGCCTAGCAAACTAGTAGCCCTTAGTAAAATTCCTGGTACTAACAAAAAAGTTTGTTTTGATTATAATAATTCTTGTTGAATTTTGTCTAGTTGATCTTTCTTTTTGGTGACAGTGGGGTACTGAGATCCTCTAATACAATTATATTGTACTTATTTGATTTTTCATGCCTGTTAATATTTGTTTTATATAGTTGTGTGCACTGGTATCTGTTGCATATATATTTACAATTGTTATTTCTTCCTCTTGAATTGTTTACAAGAATATAGTGACATTTTTTCAATCTCTTTTAATGAATTTTAGGTTGAAATTCACTTTATCTGTAAATAGAATAGTTACCTCTGCTTTTTTTCTGGGTTTGTGTTGCATGGAGTATTGTTTTCCCACTTTCAGTGTATGAGTTTTTAAAATTAAATGTGCTTCTTGTACGCAGCATATTGTTGGCTCTTGCCTCTTGATCCATTCTGCCAGTCTGTGTCTTTTGATTGGTGAATCGAGACCACTAACATTGATGGTTATAACTGATGTGTACCAACTAATCTTTGTCATATTATTTCCTGTTGGCTTCGTCCCACTTTTCCCCTCCTTCAGTTTACTTTTTGCCTCACCCATTTGATTTCTTCTGTTGGGTTCATAGATTCTAGTGCTTGTCATATCTTTCTAGAATGTCCTTCAAAAAATTTTGGAATGCTTGTTTGATGATCATAAATTTCTTCCAATGTTCTTTGTCATGGGAGCACCTTATTTCTCTATAAGTTTTAAAAGATAGTTTTATGAAATTCGTCAATCTAGGTTGAAGGTTGTTTACCTCTAGAACTTGAAATACTTCACTCCAAGCTCTCTTTGACTTGAGGATTTGTGCTGAGAGGTCAGCTGTGATTCTGATGGGCTTTTCTTTAGAGTTGATTTGTTTCTTTTTCCTAAAAGCTTTTAAGATTCTATTCTTGTTTTGAATTTCTGGATTCTTAATTATATTGGCTGTAGACTTTTTTGATCATGGCTAATTGGAGTTCTATATGCCTCACTTATTTGTATGTCAAATTCTATTTCTCTACCAGGCAAGTCTTCTGCTATGACATCTGTGAACATTTTTTTTATATCATTTGAGCTACTTTCTGCTTTTTCATTGACTTCAGTTAATCTTAAACTATTCTTTTCCCCATACAGCAGCTGCTGTATTGATTTCTCATGGTCCCTTGCTATTTTCAAGGAATCTTTCTTTTTATGATTGCTAACCACAATTGTGTTTTCTATATCTGAGATCCTGTCCTCACATTGGCTTACTCTGCTGTGGATGATCTCAATGAAATTTTTATTCTCCTAGATATTTGCTTACATTGCCTTATGGGTTCCATTTATTTCCTATGCTAAACATTCATGGCTTCTATAATTTTCTTAACCTCCTTTATTTTTTGTCTGTATCTGCTCTAGAGTCACTAGGAATTGTTTTCATTGTGGACACCATCTCTGTAGTTATCTGAGCAATTATTTTTCATTTTATTTTTTCCTAGAGCCTCATTCAATTGCTTTGTTGTTACCACTTAAGAAAGGCCAGGTGGATGACTTTCAGATTTTCCCATCTCTTTGTCTCCCAGGTCTGCTTTTTTGTGAACTGACTGTTTGGGATTGTATCTTGTTTAAGTGTCTTTTCATTTTTTCTTTTCTTTTTAGTTTAATTCCAGTGGTAATGCTTGTAAATTGTCT
Source organism: Dinomys branickii (assembly GCA_004027595.1). Classification (NCBI taxonomy): domain Eukaryota; kingdom Metazoa; phylum Chordata; class Mammalia; order Rodentia; family Dinomyidae; genus Dinomys; species Dinomys branickii. The sequence continues at coordinate 12,885 of PVLD010027082.1, forward strand.
ATGGTAGGTTTGCTTTATTGCTAGTATTTAGAACCCTTTGGAAAGGACTACTTCTCTGACTACTTCTAGATATAGCTGGTTTATGGTTTTGAGTGTTTTGCAAGATCCTACATCTTCAGTTTTGGGGGGATGACAAGTTGCTGCCTGTTTGGCTCAGCCCCTGGCTCTCTGGCTTGGTGCCACAGTATTTTCTATGACTTTTAGTCCATCTAAGTCTTGGAATACCAGAAAGGATAGCTGTTTAGAACAATTATGTCACTTTTTGCTAAAATGGTACCATCAGCAATAACAGTAGCAACAATCACAGCCCAGAAAATGACAAATTGAGATAATCATTAATTTGCCACCTTTAACCATATGAACTTGATTTCTAGCTATATAACAAAACTTAAAACACAGCAGAAAATTATATGCCACATATAAATCCTTAATATGTCATTTTTTCCTTCAGGTGTTATAATTTAAATGGGGTTATAGAAAAGAAAGAGAAGCAAAAAAAGAGAAAGAGATTAGAAGGCAGAGGACAAATTGAGAGCACGCTAACTTTGGGAAACTGGTGCAGAAGATTGGAGGAAAGAGAGGAGGAAGAGATAGAACAGAACAGAAAAATCACAAAAAGCCTATAAACCGTGTACATCCTCATATAAAAACAAAATCAAATAATGAAAGAGAAAACAACAAAAACTAAAAACAAAAACAAAACCACCACTACAACAACAAAAACAAGAAATAGAGAAAAAAAAAAGTTCACTTCCAGGATTGTCTGTGATGTCACTGGTAGGCAACATGTGGGGACAGAGTCCCGATCTGTGCCAATTTATTCCAGCAAGCCAGCAGCGGTTTTTTGGTGGGGTAGTGGATAATCTCAGTGAGCCTGTACCTTTTGGCTGAGACCAGACTCATTCAGTCTGCAGCCTGAGCCCAGCTAGGAGCTGCTAGATGGAGCTGGCAGCCACTCTTGAGTTCTGAGCTCAGCCCACCCTTCTCCAAGATGGCCTCTGGCCCATCACTCTCTGGAGCAGAATGACTGAGCCCTCAGCCCTCACCACCAGCTAGCGCATTTCTTTTTGTCTGCTGCTGCCTCCACTGCTGTGTCTCTCTGTAGAGGCCTCTGGGCTCAGCAGCAGTCATTGTGTACCCGCAGGTCCAAACCCCTCCTCTTGTGCAGAGAGTCCTGCCTCAGGGAGAAGGCGCCACTGACTATATCCGTTTTCTTCATCGAAGCTTCTCCTTTCATGCTAAGTCACGAGGCAGCCGGCCTCACCCTCCTCGTGGGAAAATTTTAACTCTCAATGTTTCTCTCCTTCCCTTACCTGTTCCACTTAAGTTCCCCTCGGCCACAAAAGCTATCCCCGCCCTCATTTGCTCTGGCAGTTCACCTGCTCGGGTCATTCTGACATGGACAACGCCTGCCGTTCAGGCTTCTGGCCTGGACGCCCTCCCGGCCATTCAGGGCTCGGCCTGTTCTGGCCCAGGAACATCTCCTCACCCCACCCCACCCCCGCCAGAAAAAAGAGCTTAAAGGCCCACGCTTTCCTCAGCTCGGGGCTACCTTCGTCCGCTAGGTAGCCTGCTACTCTGTCCCTCCCCCAATAAAGACTTCTCTAGCGTCAGAAGATCTGGTCTGGTTCTATGTGGGGGCTCGGTTTATATCACTTCACTCTTTCCATGGGCTTTAATTCATACTTCAGATCCTTCCTGGGCCCCAGGGACCTACTTCCCTCCCTCTTATCTTCCTCATGTTGCTGTATTCTAGCATATGGATGGCAACACTCAGAGAGGCTCTTTCTCTGATTCTTACCTTTCTGTTTCCCCTACATATTATTTCTGAGACAGAAAATTAGGGTGTAGCAAAGCTGGTTGGGGAAGTATGCATTATCTGTTAATTAGAAATCCCACAACATATGTGCAGAACAGTTCCCAAAATACTGCATATGGACTTCTTTGCAGAAGTCAAGCAGGTTTTCAAGAGGATGGTCTAGATCTGGCATCACACATCCTGAGTAGTTGGTGATACAACAAGGATGGTTCAAACTGAGGTGTTTTGTTTATTTGTTTGTTTGCTTGCTTTGCTTTGTTGTACTGGGTATCAAACTTAGGACCTTGGGCTTGCCAGACAGGTGCTTATGCCACTGAGCTATATCCCCAGCCCCCACACTGAGTTTTTGCCACTGTGTTCTCCTTTGTGTGGTGGCTCACCCTCATGTTGTAGAGTATATTTCTTTTCCTACTTTTACTTGGCCAAAACTTGCTCTTCAGAGCCTGTTTCTTTTCCTACATTTAATAAAACTTTGCTACCATTTACACTTGTCTTAACTAATTAATTCCTTTTCAGGACATAAAGAACCTAGAAACCACCTCTGAAACCACCCCCAAACCCAGTAACATTTCCACCTTTAATCACCTTTCATAATCCTCTAAGGAGAATAATAAGCTCTTTCCTTAGAAATTTAGTGATATTACTTTACAGGCATTCTTGTAGATTTGTTATTCTCTGTCTATGTTTTAAACCATTTACTAAGTGCAGACAACCCATCTTACTGTGTCAGACTGATCCTTGTGTTCCCACAGCAGAGTAGTTATTCAGTAAACATCTGTTGAATTTTTAGTATACATAAATAACTGAATATTGAATAGATCTTCAAGTGCCCTGGCTAATAATGAGCTTCTTCCTAACAAATTTTTTATTAAAAGCTTCATTAAACAGGGACTCTTGATATTCATATACATGTGAGATAATTCAAATTTTAATAATAACATATCGTAAAACAAAAGTGAAAGTCTTAACATATTTAGAATGAAAATATACAGAAGGAAAACAATAACGGCCAACAAATAATTAGGCATCAGAAAATTCCTATCCTTTGCTGTAGGTGCGTATGTCAAGGCTAAAGGTCAAAAGCTAATGATCAAAATCTAAATAACAATTTGTAAGTTAATGAACAAGGGTTTTGTTCATATATTAGGAAATACTGTTCTGAAATTTGGCCCTACACCTTGATTACAGGTCTCTTTGCAAAGACGATAAAGCAAATTGTAGACTATAACTATAATGAGGATTCAAGGGGGAGGGACTGCTTTATCCATCTATTCCTATAATCTAATGTAGTAAAACTGAAAGATATTTGTTAAAATCAGTAGACACTTAAATGAGTATTTCCTCATTTAAAGTAAGCCACTTGGTGTGGAACTTCCAGTGGGTGAGGCCTGCATACTCACTCCACCCAGCTCCTTTGGGACAGGGAAGGAGCTCAGTGCCAGGAAGTGGCGCCTGAGTGGCCTGCCTCTGTTGGTGGGTGAGGCCTGGGGCATGGAAGCAGCCCCGGGCTCTGTAGTCCTCTAGGTTGGGAGAGGAGGCCTGCTCTACCCTGCCCAACTACCTAAGGATCTCAGAGCAGTGGCTCCTGTCTAGCCACCATCAGTTCCATGGCTGAGGCCTGTGCGTTTTCCGTCCACAGGCTAGTGACCCTAGTACTGAAGGCCAGTATTCCCCTACTATAGCACTTGTGGTCTGAGCTGTGCACCTCAGCAACTGCCTGGGGATCCTGGGCTCAGTGGCCCACTGCCTGCTACCATTGTGGGATAAGTTTGATGTCCAGGTAAGCTAGGATCCCTAGAGTCCTTCACCAAGCTGCCTGGATAGCTGGAAGCTCAGCACTTTTCATCTGACATCCAAAATAACAAGACGCAAGAGCAAAATGCAGTCTCAAAACTCAACTCCACCCAGAACAAATCCAGGAGACACTGACAGCAGAACTTTGAAGACACATACCTGAAATCTTTCAAATGATTGCATCTGAAGAAACAACCCCATCAGGCCATAGAAGGGATCAGATCAGAAATAATCTCCCAGGCAAAAAATGAAATGACAATAATAATGAAAGAAATGCTCCACACATCTAGAGAAGAAACACATAAAAAAAATAGAGGAACATAAGCAACAGATGGAAACCTTACATGAGCAATTTAGGAAGGAAATAGAACGCATGAAACAGACTCAAAGAGATTTCCAGAAAATCAAACTTCCATTGAAAGCTTGTAAAACTGCTTAAATACAGCCGAAGATAGAATTTCAGTTCGTGAAGACAGCATGGCAGCTATCACTTGTGAAAGGAAAGATCTCTTAAAGTCATCAAGGATCCAGGAGAAATCAATCCAACAGCTGCAAGAGGAGGCAAAGACAAATAATGTCCAAGTAATAGGAGTCAGTGAAACAGCAGGAGACAACACAAATGACATAAAAAGAATATTTGCAGAAATAATGGCAGAAAATTTCCCAAGCATGGTAAAAGATTCTGATGTGCAGGTAAATGGGGAATGCAGAACTCCAACTAGCTATAACCCAAATAAAACCACACCCAGACATATAATAGACAAGATCCCAGATATCTGGCAAAAGAACACAATATTAAAAGCTGCTAGAGAAAAGGAACAGATCACCTATAAAGGAAAAACCTTCAGAATTACAGCAGACTTCTCAACAGAAACCATGCAATCGAGAAAAGTGTGGAGCAATGTACTAAAGATTGTGAGACAAAACAGCTTCCAACCCAGATCAATGTATCCTGCAAAACTACCCTTCAAATTCAATGGAGAAATAAAATATTTCCACAACAAAGAACAACTGAAGACCTTCATGAGCGCCAAGCCAACCTTATAAAAAGTACAAAGAGGCATTCTAGACAAAGAAAAAAGAGACCACAATTTCAAGAACAACAATAGAAAGGAACCCTCAATCAGAGCAAGCAGTTAAAGAGATGGCAAAAATAGGAAAACAACACCAAGTAAATAGCATGACAAGGATAAGCCAACATATATCAATTATAATCACTCATGTAAATGGCCTCAATTCACCAGTTGAAAGAAACAGACTGGCAGAGTAGATTAAGAAACAAAATCACACAAGAAACACACTTCACTCAAAAGGAAATCCATAGGCTGAAAGTCAAAGGATGGAAAACAATTCTCCAGGCAACACGTTCCCAGAAAAAAGAGGGGGTAGCTATTATGTTTGCAGACAATATAAACTTCAAACTGAAAACAATCAGAAGAGATAAAGAAGGTCACCACATATTAGTTAGGAGAAAACTGCAAGAGGAAGAGATAACAATCCTAAACATGTATACACCAAATATTGGAGCATCAAATTGTATAAATCAAATCTTAACAAACATGAAAAACCAAATAATCAATAACACTATTGTAATAGGGGACCGAAACATCCCTTTGACGCAGACAGGTCAACTAGACAAAAAATCAGCAAAGAAACAACAGACTTGAACCAAATTTGTGAACTTATAGACTTAGTAGATGTATACAGAGTGTGCCACCCCACAACACCAGAATACACATTTTTCCCGGATGCACATGGGACTTTCTCAAAAATAGACCATATTCTAGCCCATAGAGCATACCTACCTAAATGCAAAAGAATTGAAATTATTCCATGCATATTATCTGACCACAGTGCAATGAAATTGGAAATTAATGACAAAAGAAACTCCAGAAACACTTGGAAATTTGACAGCAACCTTCTGAAAACCAATGGGTCACAGAAGAAATTAGAGAAGAAATTAAAAACATACCTACAAACTAAAATGGAAATACCACTTACCAGAATCTGTGGGATGCAATGAAAGCAATTCTCAGAGGCAACTTTATAGCCGTGAACTCACACATAAGGAAAACAGAGAGAGGGCAAATATATAGACTAATGCTGCAGCTCAAACATTTGGAAAAAGAACAAGTCAAGCCCAAGGCCCCAAAACAGGAGGAGATTATAAAGATCAAGGCAGAAATTAATGCAATTGTGACGAAGAAAACACTATAAAAATAAATGAATCAAACAGCTGGTTCTTTGAAAGAATAAATAAAACTGATAAAACTCTAGCCAAGCTTATCAAAAAAGAAAGGAAAGAACACAAATCATGAAATAAAGAATGAAAAGGATGAAATCACTACAGATCCTACAGAAATTCAAAAGATCATTAATACCTACCTTGAAAATCTTTACTTCTATAGGATAGAAAACTCAGAAGACATAGACAGATTCCTAGATATGTACAAATTACCAAAGTTGAATCAGGAAGATATAAAAAGCCTGAACAACTCAATATCAATGAATGAGATTGAAAATGCAATTAAAAACTTACCAACAAAGAACAGCCCAAGCCCTGATGGATTCACAGCAGAATTCTATAAAATATGCAAAGAAGATTTAATGCTAACATTCCTCAACCAATTTAATTAAATTGAAAAGGAAGCAATTCTCCCTAACTCATTTGTGGAGGCAAGTATTATACTGACACTAAAACTAGAGAAAGACCCAACCAAGAAAGAGAACTACGGACCAATCTCCCTAATGAACATAGATACAATGATACTTAATAAAATACTAGCAACTACCTGCCTAGCAGGTGCAGGGTCCTGAGTTCGATCCCCAGTACCGCAAAAAAAAAAAAAAATACTAGCAACTAGAATGCAGAGGATCATAAGGAAAATTATACACCACGACTAGGTTGGATTCATTCCAGGAATGCAGGGATGGTTCATTATTCACAAATCAATTAATGTAATACACCATATCAATAGAGCGAAAGACAAAAACCACATGATCATCTCAACAGATGCAGGAAAAGCTTCCAACAAAGTACAATATGCACTCTTGATTAAAAACTACAGAAAATAGGAATAGATAGCCTTTACCTCAATCTCTTCAAAGTCATCTATGACGAGCCAACAGCCCAAATCATATTAAATGGATGAGAAAACAAAAAGCTTTCACTTTAAAGTCAGGAACAAGAGAATAATGTCCACTGTCAACACTCCTATTCAACATACTTCTGGAAGAATTACCCAAAGCAATTAGACAAGAGAGAGAAATAAAAAGAATAAGGATAGGAAAGGGAGAAATAAAACTATCACTATTTGCAGATGACATGATACTTTACATGGAAGACCCCCAAAACTCCACAAGACTCCTGGAATTAATTGACAAATTCAGCAGTGTAGCTGGATACAAAGTCAACACCTAAAAAATCAATAACATTCCTATACTCAATCAATCAACAAACAGACTGAGAGAGAAATTAAGGAAACCATACCTTGCACAATAGAATCCAAGAAATTGAAATATTTAGGAATCAATCTAACAAAAGAAGTAAAAGATCTATTCAATGAAAGCCATAGTACTCTGAAAAAGAGATCAAAGAGGATTTCCATAAATGGAAAAATATTCCTTGCTCATGGGTAGGAAGAACCAACATTGTGAAAATGGCTATACTACCAAAATTGTTGTACAGATTCAATGTAATTTCCATTAAACTACCATTAGCATACCTCATAGATCTAGACAAAACATTCCTTAGAGGACTTCCGGGAAGATGGCGACCAGGTGAGCAGCAGAGGGAATCTCTCCCAGACACTGATCTTTTGCGCGGCTGCCCGATCCGTGGATGCAAAATTCCAACTGATCGGGTTGTTCTCTGCGGCCTGAGCATTAAAGGGCCGGCTGACAAGCCGCGCAGCGAGAAGTGGGCGGATCTTGAGAGCTGGGCGCCCTAGGGATCGGTGCTGTGCTTGGGCTGCAGCTCGGTTCAAATTGAGTACAGCCGAGAGAGCGAGTGCGGAGGGAAGAACGGCTTCAGCTCCTGAACCCGACCGGCTCAGAGGCGGCTGTAACCAGGATTTGTTGGAGGCAGCGGAGCAGAGGAAACTCAGAGAATGCGTTACTGGGACAGACTGCGCCAAACTGGGCAGCGATCCGGGATCCCGCTCAGAACCCCACCCCCACAGCCGGCGCTGCGCGAACTGGAGCAACAGCGATCGGCGGGATTTCTGAGTCGGAAAAAGCTCCATCCAGGGAGAAACATCTGAACGGCATTCCTGTCTGCACGATCACAGGGTGAGTTAAGTGGGCGCCCTAACCGGTTTTTCCTGAATCGGGAAGAAGCTCAGCCCAGCGAGAGACATCAAAGCAGCTTTAAGGACTGCGGGATCTCCCGGGTAGGAAGAACTACCTAGGTGCCCCAACGCGATTTCTGAGGGGGGAAGGAGTTCCACCCAGGGAGGAACACCTGAGTGGCCTGTCTGCAAGAATCCTGGGGCGGCGAGCTGTTTATTCGCCCCAGCCACGTCTTGGGGTAGGGAGTAAAAGTGGAAATCTCAGCAGACAGCTTAAAGGACAATCTCCCAAAGAGAAGGAATCATTGGAGCAGCCTCTGCAGCAGACCTTTGCCTGCTGAACTGCCTGTGGAATTTATAGCTCCACATTTTGAATCTGATACCCAAAAATGGGAAAACAGAGGAACAAAATGCAGTCTCAAAACTCAACCCCACCCAGAACAAGTTTTGAATGTGAAGATACAGGGGAACCAGGAAGCCTCA
>PVLD010027083.1:0-21294 GCA_004027595.1 Dinomys branickii
TGTATACAGGAAACACATTTTACTCAAAAGAAAATCCATAGACTGAAAGTCAAAAGATGGAAAACAATTCTCCATGCAACAGGAACCTAGAAAAAGCAGAGGTAGGTATTATGTTTGCAGACAATGTAAATTTCAAACTGAAAACAATCAAAAGAGATAAAGATGGTCACTACATACTTGTTAAGAGAACACTGCAAGAGGAAGAGATAAAAGTCCTAAACATGTATGCATCAAATATAGGAGCACCAAACTACATAAGACAAATTTTAACGGACATTAAAAACCAAATAATTAATAACACTATTGTAATAAGGGACCTAAACACCCCTTTGACACGAAGAGATAGGTCAACTAGATGAAAAATCAGCAAAGAAATAATAGATCTGAACCAAATCTGTGAACAAATGGACTTAATAGATATATACAGAGTGTTCCACCCCACAACATCAGAATACACACTTTTTTCTCAGCTGCACATGGCAATTCTCTAAAATAGACCACATTCTAGCCCACAGAGCATATCTAACTAAATGTAAAAGAACTGAAATTATCCTATGCATATTATCTGACCACAGTGCAATGAAATTGGAAATTAATGACAAAAGGAACCAAAAACTCCATTAACACTTGGAAATTAAATAACAACCTTCTGAACAACCAATAGGTCACAGAAGAAATTAAAGAAAATCTTAAAATATACCTAGAAATAAATGAAAATGTAAGTACAATTTACTGGAATCTGTGGGATACAGTGAAAGCAGTCTTTGGAGGGAAATTTATAGTGGTGAACTCACACATCAGGAAAACAGAAAGAGAACAAATAAATAGCCTAATGCTGCACCTCAAATGTTTAGAAAAAGAAGAACAAGTCAAGCCCAAAGAGCAAAGAAGGGAGGAGATTATAAAGATCAGGGCAGAAATGAATGCAACTAAGATGAAGAAAACACTACAAAAAATAAGTGAATCAAAGAGTTGGTTCTTTGAAAGAATAAATAGAATTGATAAACACCTATCCAACCTTATCAAAAAAAGAAAGAACTCAAATTCATGCAATAAGGAATGACAAGGGTGAAATCACTATAGACCCTACAGAAAATCAAAAGATCATTAATACCTACTTTGAAAATCTTTACTCCCATAGGACAGAAAATTCAGAAGAAATGGACAGATTCCTAGATATGTATGAATTACCAAAGTTGACTCAAGAAGACATAAAAATCCTGAGCAAACCAATATCATTTAATGAGACTGAAAACATGATTAAAAACTTAGTGACAAAGAAAAGCCCAGGCCCTGATGGATTCACAGCAGAATTCTACTCTTCAATGAAATTGAAAAGCAAGCAATTCTCCTTAACTCATGTCCGGAGGCAAGTATTATACTGATACCAAAACCAGAGAATGACCCAACCAAAAAAAAAAAAAAAAAAAAAAAAAAAAAAAAAAAAAAAAAAAAAAAAAAAAAAAAAAAAAAAAAAAAAAAAAAAAAAAAAAAAAAAAACCCACAGGCCAACCTCCCTAATGAACATACATGCAAAGATCCTCAATAAAATATTAGCAAACAGAATTTAGCAAATCATCAAGAAAATCATACACCATAACCAAACTGGATTCACTCCAGGAATGCAGGGTTGCTTCAATATATGCAAATCAATAAATGTAATACACCATATCAATAGAGCCAAAGACAAAAACCATATGATCATATCAATAGATGCAGAAAATGCTTACAACAAAGTCCAACTCTCATTCATGATTAAAAAAAAAAAAACAACTCTACAGAAAATAGGAATAGATGGTCTTTACCTCAAGCTTATCAAAGCCATCTATGATAAACCAACAGCCAACATCACACTAAATGGACAAAAACTAAAAGCTTTCACTTTAAAATCAGGAACAAGACAAGGATGTCTACTGTCACCACTACCACTCAACATAGCTCTGGAAGCATTAGCCAGAGAACAAGAGAGACAAATAAAAGGAATAAGGATAGGAAAGGAAGAAGTGAAATTATCACTATTTGGAGATGGCATGATACTCTGTGGAAGACTCCAAAAACTCCACCAGGAGAGTCCTTGAATTAATCAACAAATTCAGTAGTGTAGTTGGATACAAAGTCAACACCCAAAAATCAATAGAATTCCCATACACACAAAAAAACCCAAATAGATAGAGACAGAAATGAAGGAAACCATACCTTTCACAATAACATCCAAGAAATTGAAATATTTAGGAATTAATCTATCAAAAGAAGCAAATGAAAACTAGAGTACTCTGAAAAAAGATATTAAAGAGGATTTCAGTAAATGGAAAAATATTCCTTGCTCATGGATAGGAAGAACCAACATTGCGAAAATGGCTATACTTTCAAAATTGTTGTGTAGATTCAATGCAATTCCCATTGAATTACCATTAACATACCTCACAGATCTAGAGGAAACATTCCTAAAATTCATCTGGAGCCTGAAGAGACCCAGAATAGCAAAAGCAATCATGGGCAACAAAGACAAGTCAGGTGGAATCACAATTCTTGACTTGAAATTATATTTCAAAGCTACTGTAACAAAATCAACATGGTACTGGCTATAAAACAGACCTTAGGATCAATAGAACAGACCAGAAGAAATAGCCACAACCACAACCACACTCACCCACCTAATCGTTGACAAAGGGGCCAAGCAAGTTCACATCACTATCACAAGATAGCCTCTTCAATAAATGGTGCTGGAAAAACTGGCTTGCCACTTGCCAAAAACTGAAAATAGACCCAAGTCTATCACCATGCACCAAACTCAAGTCAAAATGCATCACAGATCTCAATATTAAAACAGAAACACTAAGTCTATTGGAAGAGAAAGTAGGTAAAAATCTTGAAGACATACAGGTAGGCAGAGAGTTCATGAACAAAAACCATACCACATGGGAAATACTTCAAAGTCAATAACTGGGATCTCATCTTACTGAAAAATTTTTGCACATCTGAAGAAATCAACAGCAGAGTAAAAAGAAAACCCACAAATTGGGAAAAAAAATTTAGCTGACTGTCCCTCAGACAAAGGACTTCTATCTAGAACATATAATAAAAAACATCAGTTCCCTCAATTCAAAGACCCAATACAGAAATGGGCATCTGAGATGAATACACACTTCTCAGATAAAGAAATACAAATGGCAGAAAATATACAAGAAAATGTTCAACATCGTTAATTATTCAAGAAATGCAAACCAACACAACACTGAGATTCCATCTCACCCCAGAAAGAATGGCTATCATTAAGAAATCACCCAATAACAAATGCTGGCAAGGCTGTGGAGAAATAGGAACTCTTCTCCACTGCTGCTGGGAATGCAGACTGGTGAAACCACTGTGGAAATCAGTTTGGAGATTCCTCAGCAAGCTAAGTCTAAAGGTCCCATTCAACCCTGCTATTCCTCTTCTGGGCATTTTCCCAGAACTGAAAACATCATATCACAGTGATATATGTGCACCCATGTTTATAGCAGTGCAATTTGTAATAGCTAGCTCATGGAAGCAACCCAAATGTCCATCCACTGAGGAATGGATAAAAAAATTGTGATATTTTTATATAATGGAATATTATTCAGCTATAAACAAAGATAAACTTGAGGCTTTTATAGGTAAATGGTCGCAACTAGAGATCACACTCATAAGTGAAATAAATCAGACCCATATGTGTAAACAACATATTGTCTCACTTTCAGGTAAAAATCTGAAAGAGTGAATAAAATTAGGAGGTATGATAGACATTGTGAAGTGAAAGGAAAATTCTCAAAAGTAAAGAGCAACTAGGATGAGAGAAAAGAGAAAAGTAGTGAAAAATTATGTATGTATGTATATACAGGATAGCAAACATAGTTGCACTACTGACTTCTATCACTTTATTGAAAGGAACAGTTAATGTTTAATTATTTGATCAATCTTACGTGTCTATATTTGTTTTCCTGAGTAACTGCTTTGAAGAAATCAATATATAATACAATAATCACTGTTATTTCCTATCACCTTGTCTCAATTTCAGTATTGCTTGTATCGTTCTTGTGTTATTTTGTAAATGTGTGTGTGTTTGTTAATATGTTTCTGTTCTTTTATTTTTAAAAAGAATATGTGGGTCACTGAAGCCCATAGGCCAGCAACAGCTTTGCCCACAGCCACTGTTCCCTGCCCACCTATGACTCCAGTGGTCGACTTGGGCTCCGAAACCTCACTTCCTACATCTTAACGGATCCCCGGACTCTTTCCATGGACACCTTCATTCCAGCTACAGAGACAGAGCCTACTCTGCCCTTCACCTTCTGCCTTTCCTTTCCTCAGCTTCTCCACTCCTCTCTACAGACCCTGCCTCCCACTAGTAACGTAGCTTCTATGCTTCAAGCTGATACTTTGGCAATCACTATGATCCAATGAACATTTTTTCTATTTACACTTCACCTGTAATATTTATTTCACAGTTGACTTTCAGTAGACTGTCTTTTGAAACTGAAAGTGCACACAGTAACTTGGCTTACATAACTCTGAGGTGACACCTTAGTTTTTAGAGTCAAGAAACCTTTCTTGTCTTAAATATTGAACACATAAGTGTTATGGCTTGACTCCAGAATGTGCCCCCAAAGCCTCACGTGCTCATAGACAGGGCTTTCACAGGATAAATGGCTTATGGGGCACCATTGTGTCCTTGTTGGTGGGAAGTGAACCCTGGATGGAGGAGGTGTGACCTGGAAGGGTACATTTCCCTCAGGCATGTCTCTTCCCTCTTTCCTTCCTGGAGACCCCTGAGCAGCTTTCCTTCAGCCAGCCTTCCACCATGCTGTTCTGCTGTGGGGTCAGCTGAACAGCAACTGTAACCATGACCCAAAATAAACCTCCCTGCCTTTAAATCAATTTATGAAAGTATGTTTTGCAAAACAAAAATACTTAGATTAGTGGCACTGTTCATCATTTTATAAATCTCTGTAATGTGTGACAAAATAGAAGATAGATTCAGGGTTTTAAAATTGTAGCAATGTACCCAGAACACAAAACTTTACCATTTTGATCATCTGAAAATGTACCAATTCAGCTAAAATTTTTTCCCAAGTTGTGGGTTTTCTTTTTACTCTGCTGGTGATTTCTTTAGATGTGCAGAAACTTTTCAGTAGGATGAGATCCAGTTGTTGATTCTTTGGAGTATTTCACGGGCAGTTTGGTTTTTGTTCATGAACTCTCTGCCTACCATTAGGAAATCAACCAATAACAAATGCTGGTGAGGCTGTGGAGAAATAGGAACTCTTCTCCACTGCTGCTGGGAATGCAGACTGGTGAAACTACTGTGGGAATCAGTTCGGAGATTCCTCAGCAAACTAGGTCTAGAGGTCCCATTCAACTCAGATATTCCCCTACTGTGTATTTTCCCAGAGGAACTGAAAACATCATATCACAGTGGTACATGTGCACCTATGTTCACAGCAGCGCAATTTGTAATTACTAAATTGTGGAAGTAACCCAAATGTCCATTCACTGAGGATTGGATAAAAAAATTATGGTACTTTTATATAATGGGGTACTACTCAGCTATAAAGAAAGATAAACTCAAGGCTTTTATAGGTAAATGGCCACAACTGGAGACCATACTCAGAAGAGAAATAAACAAGACGTCCATGTGTAAGCAACATATTGTCTCACTAGTGTAAAAACATGAAAGAGTGAATAAAAACTAGGAGGTATGGTAAACATCATGAAAGGAAAATGCTCAAAAGTAAGGGGCAGCTGGGGTGTGGGAAAGGAGAAGGGAAAGAAGGGGGAATTGTGCATGTATATATATAGAGAGAGAATAGCTAAAAGTTGTACTACTGACTTCTATGACTCTACTAAAAGGAGCAGTTAATGATTACTGGTTAGATCATTATTGCAAGTCTCTATTTGTTTTCCACAGAAACCATTTTGAAGATATCAATAGCAATACAACAACCATTGTTAATTTCCTACCACTTTGTAACTCTGTATTGTTTGTATTGTTCTTACACTATTTTGTAAATGGATGTCTGTTTGTTAATATGTTTTCTTCCTTTATTCTTAAAATAAATAAATAAATAAAATGTACCACCAATTCAATGGCATTTAGTACTCTGACCATATTTTTTTTAAAGACAAAAGAATGGAGACATACAAATCAGAACAAGCCGTAAACAATATCGAAAATACAAAATTATACAGAACATAGTAGGGAATTAGTACTGGATGCTGTATTACATAATGTCATCTTCACACTAGTTAACACACAAACATTAAAGGAAATACCAAATTATAGAGAAGATAGTAGGGAATCAGCACTGGATGCTGCATAACATAAAGTTATCTTCACTTCCGTTAGTACAAAAACGGTTGAGGAAATACAAATTATAGAGAACATAGAAGGGAATTAGCTCTGGATGCTGTCCTACATAATGTTACCTTCACATGTTACTCAGTTACACAGATGATGGCCCATTTGATCATTCAATTTTCTCCTCCCTCATCTCCATTGCCCTACCACTCAGTCATCTTTCCTGTGATAATAACTGTATTCCTGGGTTTATCTATACCCCTGGACTCTCGCCTTGGGAAGAGATATAGCTACCTCAGACTATACTATAGGATACATGGGTGTATACAAACTGCCATGGTCGGAGGTGGAAAAGCACCTATGCTCACAGCAGACCGCCCGGCTCCGCCCCATCACCGTGCTATGGGTGGGGGCGGGTCCAATCCGTGGGGTGCCCTCAGCGGGGCCCACAGTGGAGCAGCCACGGGGCCCTCAGCGGAGCAGCCACGGGGCCCTCAGCAGAGCAGCCACGGGGCCCACAGCGGAGCAGCCACGGGGCCCACAGTGAAGCAGCCGTGGGGCCCACAGTGAAGCAGCCGTGGGGCAATCAGCGGAGCAGCCTCAGGGCACGCACCCATCGGGGCGCCCTCAGTGACCTGTTTGGCTCTGTCCCGTTGCCTCAATGCCAGAGGCCCTTTCTTCTCCTCCCTCCTGATCTCCAGTATTACCATTCCCCACCCGTTGAAGCTGGGCATTGGACAAACTTACGACGCTTGGTATAAGGGCTTGAAATCTCCCCGGCCCGTTCTCACTGTCTTCAGGGTATGAACTGAGTTTACAGATTAGTTCTAGAATAGAACTGGAGGATTTTCTCGGGTCTGCTGTATAGAGTATGTTGTTTTTCAGACTCCCAGTCTGCTGCTTTTCATCTAATTTGTTGCTATGGGTTCATGCAAGGTTCATATGTGCAAGCTGTAAGGAGACCCACTTGGTGCTCACATTAATAGTCTTGGGTGAGTCCTGAAGACCGAGGATTCGTCCCATTGTTGCCAGGAACAGGCAGTGCTTTCTCAAGCCGTGAAGACTCAAGGTGCTCCTAGAGAGAGTTCAGGGTGGGAGCTGAGTCCCGGCAACCCAGCTCATGCTTCCTGCCTGATGTTGGAGTGAGAAGGGCTTGGAGCCACGCAATCCACCTCCATCTGCATCTCCCTCCCATTGTGGTGCTGGAGCCCCCTTGGCCAGATCCCTGGGAGCCGCCGCAGCTCACCACTGAGGTTCCCTGCTGCTCTCCACCAGTAGCCGCTCACCCAGCAGAGAGGCAGGGGGCCACCGCCTCGAGGCAGCCGCAGAGCTGGGCGTGGTGGGCTGTGTACTAGTTGCATTGATTCTCTCCAGGCGCTGATTAGGAAGGTTGCTGCAGGGTGGGGACTCTGCCCCAGTGGCTGTCACAACCTCTCATTTTCACACTGGGTTCGACAACTGCTCCTGACCGCCATTGCCTCCTTTCCTGGCTGCGCCCTCCTCTCTCCAGCCCTGGACCAGCTCTCAGAACTCCACTCTCCCCTGCCCGAGTCGGGAGGCTTCCGTGAGTGTGGGCCTCCAAAGCTGAAGCTGTGAATGCTGGAACGAGGGCATGGGCCATGGGTGTGCTTGGAGCGGTGACTTCCTCCTTCTCCTCTCCCCCAACTGTGCCAGGGGGATCTCCGATCCTTCCCTCCAGCAGAGGTTTTGCTTAGTCTTTCCCAGGGCTTCAATTCCCATTTCAGATCCTTCCTGAGTTCAGGATACCCACCTCTTTCCCTTCTGTCCTTCACATGTTGCTACATTCCTATATTCCTTTGTCTGAGTGGCATTCCTCCAGGAGGTTCTCTCTCCGCTGCCTACCCGGTTGCCATCTTGAAGTCCTCTCGTAAAATTTATTTAGTTATTTGTTACTTTCTAGTGAATTGACCATTACATTTCTAAAGTTCTGAAATGACCAACAGACCATAGAAAGATGCCACTTTAGGCTTCTGCTTGAAACCAACAGCTACAGAAAACTGCTGGCCTTGATTCAGGGCCATTACTCTGACCATATTGTGAAACCGTCATCACTGTCTAGTTCCACAATATATCTAGGATCCCAATAGGAAAATCTGTAACCATTAAGCAATCATTCCTTTTCCTCTCTCCACCATCCCCTGGTAATAATTAATTTGCTTGTTGTCTCCATGGTTTGCCTATTCTGTATATTACCTGTAAACTGAATAATACAATATGTAATCTTTTTGTCTCTTTCACATACTCTAATCTTTTCAAGGTCCATCCATGCTATATCATATAACACTATTTTATTCCTTGAAGTCATATATGCATTACACAGTTTGTTTAACCATTCATCTGTTAATGGGTGTTTATGTTATTTCTATCTTTTGGCTATTATGAATATGACTGTAATGAGCATATATTAGTTTTTGTTTCAACACCTATTTTTAATTCTCCTGGGCATAAGTCTCAGAGTAGAATTGCTTGATACTATGATAGTTCTATTTTTTGATTTTTAAAGGTTGTCAAACTACTTTCCAGAGCAGCTGGACCATTTTACATTTCCACCAGTAATGTATTAGGGTTCCAATTGTTTTATCTTCTTATCAACATTTACTTTTTACTTTAAACATTATGGCCAACCCATTACATATATTGATTTGCATTTCCCTGATGAATAATAATGTTAAGCATTTTCCATATGCTTCATGTTTATCTGTACATCTTCTCTTGAGAAATGTCTATTCAAACCCAAAACCCACCACTCAACTGAGTCATTTTTTAGTTGTTGAGCTGTATGAGTTTATATATTTCTGGATACTAGAACAGATATATTATTTACAAATATTTTGTCCTATCTTATAGGGTTCTTTTCACTTCCTTGATAATGGTCTTAATCCCCAAAAGGTTTTGGTATTGATGAAGTCCAATTTATTCATTTTTCTTTTGTTACTTGCACTTTTGTGTCGTATCTAAAAACATTTTTGATAGATTGAAGAATGTGAAGGTTTATGATTATGTGTTCTTTCTCTACTTCTTATATTTAAGTCTTTGAGTTAAATTTTGTATATGCTTTGAAGTAGGAGTCCAACTTCACCTTTCCTATGTGCAGAATCAGCTTTTCTATCATGTGTTAAAGAGGTTATTCTTTTCACATAAAATGCTTTTGGTACCTTTGTCAAAAACAAATTCATGTAACTGGACATAGTGGAGCATACCTCTAATCATAGCTATTCAGGAAACTAAGCTAGGAGCATCATAAGCCACCCTGCGCAACTTAGTGAGAATCTATCTCAAAATAAATCAATAAAAACAAGAGTTGGGGCTGGAGCTCAGCGTTCCCTTGGTTCCATCTCCAGTACCACAAAACAGAGAAACCACGAGTGTATGGCTTTCACTCTGAGCTCTTCATATTATAGTATTGATCTACATTGCCTATCCTTACACCAGCCCCCTACTGTTACGACTACTGTAGCTTTGTGGTGAGTTTTAAAATTGGAAAGTGGTAGTCCTCCAACTTTGCTACTCTTCTTTGAGATTTTGACCATTCAGGAACCCTTGTCATTTTATATGAATTTTAAGGATCAACATTTTGAATTCTCAAAGAAGGAAAGGTCATTGGAATTTTGAAAGGGATTGTATTGAATCTGTAGATATTTTTAAGAAGCATTATCATCTTAAGAATATTAAATCTTCCAATTCAGCAACACAGGATGTCTTTCCATTTACTTATTGTTTAACTTCCTTTAGCATTGTTTTATAGTTTTCCAGTATAAAAGGCTTGTACCTCTTTGATGGGATATATTCGTATGTACTTTATTCTTTTGATGCTGTTGGAAACAAAATTGTTTTGCTAATTTTCTTTTCAGATTCTTCATTGTTAATATATAGAAATATCAGCAATTTCTGCATGTTGATCTTCTATCTTACAACTCTGCTACGGTCATTTATCAGCTCTTATGGCAGGGGTATTTTTATATTTGCTCTGCCTTTACTCTCTTCCTGATATGGCTTGTGTCTAGATGTCTTTCTAAGCATCATGAACTCATAGGTGGGGTTTTAAAGGAGGCTGAATCAGGGTGTGTAAATGTGGTGTGATGCTGGATTAAGAGGGCAGAAAATGAAAGCCCCACTTGGGCTATGGTTGGCACCAATCAGTAGGCTTATAGCCTGGAAGGAATATAAAGGGAGAGAGGAAAGGCTGGCTTACTGTTGCTGCCTCCTGCTGTTCTGCGATGCCCCTTGCCATGTGTCCTGCATTGGAGCCAGCTTACTATGGACTGAAACCTCGACAAACTGTGAGCTAAGTAAGTCTTCCCGTCTCTAACTTCAGGTGTCAGGTATTTTGTCTTAGGAATAAGAAAAGTAACCAAGACACTTCTGACATGTTTTTCTGGGTCCCAGTTACCAAAACAACACAAAACAACACCTCTGACCTTCCACAAATATATCATTGGAATAGAGAAAGGAATTTTATTCAGGAAATTATCATTCTTTTGGAGTACATCAAAACTGAATAAATTATAGTTTTTTAAGGGTTAGTTACAATGTAGTATCTGAAGCCATATCAATAATTCTTTTTATTTAGTTATATCAACATCCCTTGACCTCATATTCTGTTTTTTTTTTTTTTTTTTTTTTCCGGGACCGGGGATCGAACTCAGGGCCTTAGTGCTTAGCGGCAAGCACTTACCCCACTGAGCTGTACCTCCAGCCCTAACCTCATATTCTGACTGGATCTTTCACCAGTATAGGATTGCATAGTATTATATATTACTTATTTGTAAAAATATTGGCTCGCTGACTTACACAGATTTCTCAAGTGTTGGCAAATTATACTAGGTGATATTTGAAAAACCATACTGTTAATATTATGATCAGTCTTGTCACAAAATTCTTTGAGTTTTGGAAAGTTACTGAACACACAGAGGCAATAAAATCTCCTAAATTTTTATTTTGAGAACTTGAGTTTTGTCAACACTATCAAATACTGTCTTGTTTTTCTGAAATTAGTTGGCTTGCTTTGTTAATTTTGAAGAAATACCCACTAAACATGCAGGTCTGATTGACCATAGTTTTTCTTTTCAGTCATTCTTTCTATTAAAAATAACGCCCTCTGTTAAAAAGTGTTTTTTTCTGTTCCCAAATCTCATAGACATCAGAGCTTTTGTTTCCATGAGAGACAGTGTATTTTTCTGTGCAACAGGACATTGTGTATGTTTTCCATTTCATCAGACACAACAAAAATTCATATCCTCAAGGACTGAGATTTAAAACAGTGAATACTTTCTTCCTGCTTAATCAAGGGACACTTTAAGTGAATATTTTAAATTTTTATTTGTTTTTGAATGAGCATATTGAAGTGAGGAATACTATGACTATTAATACAGCTCAGTGACCTTCCTTGACTCCTGCTAAGGGTCCCCGGTGAATGCCAGCAATAGCACAGTGAGCAAGCAAGCAGCATTTACCGTGGAGGTACTTCAGGGCTCTGCGACAGATACTAGTAAAGGTCAGAAGACCACACTGATAACAGTTGTAGGGGCAACTAAAACGGTAGTTTTACACAGACTGCCTTAATTTCATAAATGCTGGAAGAGGTAGATGTTCCACATTTTACCATAATCTCCTCGTGGACATTTTCCAGTTCTGCAGCAATGCATCCGTGTGCTTGCATTACACACAGACAACACATACCAACAATTTCTATTTCAAGTTTTTATGAAACTACAACTTTAATGAGTAAAAGGCAGCTACTGAGAAAGGTGAACATGACTCATAGAAGGCGGCACAGGGCAGGGAGGTGAAAGAATTGTACTATGAACTCATCATGTTCACCATGGCATGCAATTCTTACTGTCTTTCTTATCGCTGAAACACAAATACCTAATTTAAGGGAGGAGAGGTTTACTTTGGATCATGTTGCATCGGGCTCACTCCAAAGAAGAAACAGCATGTAGAGGGCCTTGGCAGGGGAGAAGTAGCTCTAGTCTTGGCCACCAGGAAGCCGAGAGTGAAGGGAGAAGGCTGGGAGGGAGACAGACCCTTGCAGACCACACCCCTAGTGACGCAGCTCCTCAGACGAGGCTCCACCTCTGAGAGCACGTTTAACTACAAACTTTTCAGTGGGTTAATCTGCTGATGAGCATAGCACCCCATGGTTCAGTCAGCCCCCAAAAGCCCCACCTATGAGTGCATGAGGCTTTCAGTGGACATCTAGCTAGGAAAAATAACACCCTATTCACCTCCAAACTTTATCCTGTTCATTTGCTAAGCTGAAGAAAACAAAAGAGAAAAAAAAAAGGGCTACCAGGTCAATCTTATTAGCGTAGATTATGTATTGGTATTATCACCTCACTTTGGAAGCAACCACAGTACTTTTATACCAAAAAATCAACTCTGAAACTACTGCTTTCTTTTCCATCAGTATTAACTCTAAAGCCTATATAAATACTTCTCACAAAAACCAAAGTAACACCCAAGACATTTTCTTCAGAGGACTGATAATAAAATTTGTATCTTTCAAAGAAATGATTAGACTACTAAGATCTAGAAAACTTTATAAAACAAACATTCACTTACTTACCTACGTTATACTGCTGAGCCAAATTGGCAGCATGACCTTAGAGACGAGTATGACAAGAAATTTAAGCAAGTTTCAATGAACACAAATTGATTCTCCTACAAAATAGTAGATTAATTTAGAAGTAGAAAACACTACAAAGGCAATGAAGTCTTTTTCAAAACAACAAATCAGAGAAATCAGTTCCACACATTTTTTCTTAACAGGCTGCTCAGTGATCACGCACAGTCGCCAGATCCGCTGGGAGGGAGGGCTTTGCTACTCTTGTTTTAGCCCACTGAGCACAGCCAAGTGTGAAACGTTCTTTGAAGCCAGCAGGCATCCTTCGCTGCAAATAATTCTCAAGAGATTTAGAAGCCAGATAGGATTAAAGCTTGCAAAGAAGAGGAAAAACTCAGCTCAGCCTTAACTATAAACGAAAGAAAACAGCAAGAAGGGAGACTTCACAAGAACAATTGCTGAGCAGTAAATCTCTCTTACGCAGAACGAAAGGGGAAAGGAGACCCTAGGTACAGTGTCACTATCCACATATGCAGGAAAGAGCTGATGAAAACTTGGTTTTGTTTGGCTTTGTTTATAGTGCTGGGGATCAAACTGGGGGCCTCTAGCACACTGAGCAAGTGCTACACCCCCAGCCCATGAAAAACATGTCTTAAAAACAAAACTGAATATCCTTGTGGAATTAGGGCCATTGAAAAACTATTTGTAAATCAAGTGTTTTTAACCCACATCAGTGTGACACTCAATGTTTCCCCTGGTGCAAGTCAACCTCCCCTTTGCCAGGGTTCCTCCTCTGGCTGTCTTCTAAGCCTGCTTCCGGCTTACATTCTAATCCTAGGGACCTCTGAAGAGGTAGACTTTCTCCTCTGCTCAAACCCTCCACTGGTTTCCTGTGTTGCCCAGAGTGAAAGCCTAAGTCCTTGCCATGGCTTACATAGCTGTCTCAGACCTCCTGTGGTCCGCTGCTTAATTTTCATCCATCTAACACGTCGGTGTTTCATTTACTTACACAGTTTTTTTTTTTTTTTTTTTTGAGACAGGGTCTCACTATGCAGTTCAGGCTGGCCTTGAGCTCACTTTGCAGCCCAGGCTGGTCACAATGATCCTTCTGCTTCAGCCTCCAGAGTGCTGGGATTATAGGCGTGTGCCAGCACGCCCGGCTACTTACACAGTTTTATCTGTCCTCCACTCCAAGAATGTAGGCTCCACAGAAACAAGGATTCGGACCTGTTTGTTCACATATACCCCTGAGCCTAAAGCTGCTTAATATTTGCCCACTGACCAGCTGTTGGCTTGGTCTACATTTTTTCAGATAGAGAGTGCCTTTGCTTCAGGTACCGACAGCTCGCTATTCTATTTTTTATATAGGCAAGGAAACGCTGCTTTTCAACTTTTTGCTTGGCTTTTCAGATACCACTGGTTAAGCTGAGGACCATCACAGAAGTGGTCTCTAACTATCTGGAAAGTCCTAGAACAGAGTAAGAAGGTGCTTTGCCCCTTCCGCTCTCCTGAGTGCCTGCACTCGTAACCTTCCTGACCCTGAGGACGTGACTGAAGACCCACAAACGCTAATGCGATCGCCACCTTTGCATTGTCTTACATGTTTCCGTTCTGATCACCTTTGCCTTCATCCAATTCCACAACTTGGTCATGTCTCAGGGTTTTTTTTTTTTTTTTTTTCAGTGCAGTGGACTTGACTGATTCTACCTGAGCAGCTTGGGTATTTGGACGAGAAGGCGGAAACACATGCAGGCTGCGGTTTCTGGACACATTGGCCTTCGTGGCCGCCATTATGGTACAGGCCGTGTGAAGCAAAGTTTCAAGTTACAGCCTACTTAATTATAGGCATATAGCTGTTCCTTTCTACATGCACTAACTGCCCAGCTAAGGAATTTACAATAAGGCGTATGAAGCTGGTTTTCAGTCAATAAAGTCTGCATTGATAGTCAGTGGAAGTGGTCATTTTCATATCATATTTAATATCCCTGAATGAGTGACCAGCATCTGTAAGCAACTCTAGATTCCTAAGGTACATTGGACCCTTCCTTTTATCCACATTATGGAAGAGCTGGCATTATAATAATCACCACGTTTAACATCACAGGGTGAAAGGAAAGGAGGTACGAACAGTAGGTGAAAGGAAAGTAAGGGGGAAAGCAGGGCGGGCACCGAGTACATTTTATAGCAGAATATCTATCTACATCATTTAGTCTGTGCTTCCAAGACTTCTACAGTAGATGTACATGGTTTTCTATATATAGACTGTTTGATGAACAGAGATGAGGGAAGTTTTTTAAAAGTTTACCTGATAATCCAATTATAAATTCATCTCAGCTTACTTCAAGTACTTCCTTAGAGTACAACAGTGTTTTCTAAGTTTACTTTTAGAAAGTAGAATTTTAAAAATGGCTAATAAGAGGACAGAGAAAGGGTCAGAAAATGAAACAACAAGACTGAAAGAAATCAGAGGGTACCAAGAAGAAACGTAAAAAGAATTCAAGTTCTGTTTCCCTTTCATTTTTTGATTTCTAAAGGAATTGATCTAGGTTTTTTCCTCCAGGCATTCATTACTTGAACACAAAGTACAAACAGACTCAGAAATGATAAAGAGATGGCTGGTCAACTCTGGAAAAAACAAGCTCAGTTATTAAAAATAAAATGTGTTCACTCTTAGTATTTTTAATAGTAAGAAAAACATGCAGTGACCAAAATTCAATCTATACCAAGATACCTAAAAGAAAACATCTCCTATCTTCCTGCCACAGTTGGTCTTTTACAGCCACTGTTAAACATTCTTTGAGTAACTTTTCATTATGGAATAATGCGGCTCCTTGCATAGATATGTGTGCGGTGGGAGAATAAAATTTAACATTTTTGTATCCCCTAGATGGTAATTTATTTTTAAACTTTAGATTACGTTGTAGAGACCTTTCTCCTTGCCTACAGTCTGCAAACTCCACAGCTAGAGGACTTTGTCTTTCTAAGCACTGTTTTGTTTTTCGCGGGGGCAGAGGCATGTTGGTACTGGGAATCAAACTCAGGACCTTGAGCTTGCCAGACAGGCATTTGTGCCTCTGAGCTATCTGCCCTTGCACTGTACCTGCAGTGCCTAGAACAATGATCTTACATATACACTTCCTTCAATGAAAATTTCTTAGATAAGTGAATAAATAAATCACCAAATAAAGATTAACTCATTCTTTTGAACCAAAATATAATATGGCATTGTCTTGACATAGCAGAACTATCTAGTTGGTTACAGATGAACATTTAGAATGTTTCCTTTTGGCTATTGCTGTAATAAATATTCCTAAATAATCTGTCAAATCTCCTACATATGTATGTGTATATGTATATATGAATCCAAGGTAATTTCTTAGCAATGTAAAAGTTCAATCCATTGCATTTCTAACTTTGATAGATATTGTATTCTCAAATGATGTTCCTAAACAGGTGGCATCAATTTATACTCTTTCCATAGCTTTTACTCTGGAGCAACTCAAAACCTAGCCATTAGTGATTAAAAACACATATTTCTATAATCTCAATAGTCTTTAATCTCCAGTTTTTTAATTGAAACTGTATCAGACCAGTGCTCAAAAAAGGAAAAATCCTTTCTGCTTTGCTGAGCACTGGGGACACCCTTTTTCTCAAAGATCAAGTAGCTGCTCCCGCTGGCCAGCTTTTTGGAACTTAGCCAAAATTCATGGCTAACTGCTTCCTTTGTATAGTCTAATAATAAAATATAACTATAGTATGGCCTTTTGGTAAGAATTTCAATTACTGCATGCTTGTGAAATACAAATAATGATTCAAGAGCGTGCAGACATCATTGAGAAAGTATGCACACAGGGTAAAGGTAGCAGTCAGGAGCAGCGCTGGAAACATCATCGCTCAGGCTCTCACAAGGATCCCCACCGCCTATTGACATTAAAATAAGAAAAGTAACCTATATGCAGAAAGAAGGTTGTATTCCCATTAACATTCATGAGGCTGGGCGGCCAAAGCCCTGCACATCAAGTAGGGAATATATCCTTTGTCTGCTGATGAGAAAATGTCTCAGTGATAAATGGTTACAGCAAGGAGTGTCACCAGGCCAACAGCACACAGAACAGCTCCGACGAACTTTTCTTTTTGTCTTCTGCAGCTTTTTGTAGCATTGTGGAGCACAGTGTCTGTTCCCTCAAATAAAAGACTAATCTTGCTAATCTTCGCCGACGCGCTTCTTAGAAAGCCAAAAACAGACCCTTGGAAAATAACTTAGAACAAAGTTTCAAAGGCTTTGTGAAATATTCTGGAAAAAAAAGGGTTCTGCACCCAGCAGCTGGGCTATTTGCGCCTAAAATGGAGCTTGTAATAACAGCAGGGCCATCCAAGTGCAATGCCTGTAACAGACATAGTCTTTGAAAGAACAACAATAAAAGCGATATAGAATTTCAAAACAAGATAGTGGGAAATTAACAATGACTTCTATATTGCACACTGTTATCTTCAAAGTACTTCCTCAGATGATATGCAAAATGGATCAAATATAAGCGAAACCGGTTCTTTTCAATTATCTAATAGAAATTAGTCGTATAGTTAGCTCTCTTGTGTGTGTATATCTTTTTCTTTTCCCTTCCTTCAACAGACACAAGTATTCTTAAAATGCTTTCCATTTACATAAATTCAAACTTTTGATCACACTCATTTAGTAAATTTGTGAGAAAAAAATTATAAAGACGATCTTATTTGAGAAACTAATATCGCCAAGACTCCAACAATTACTACCAATGCCTTCAGTTTATTGTCAAATCAAAATAAGTTCCGCTACAGTTTGTTGACAACCTTGTCCCTTGGAACCCGGAAAGCGCTTCTGACACACACGTTGTCACTTCCGCGGCCGGGCTGTAGGCGGCAGCCTCCCCTCGCCCGCGATCGCCAAGTCCGCAGCCACCCCGCAGAGTGCTGCGGCGCACCCCACACCTTCCCGCAGGGCAGAGAGCACCGCGCAGTTTTTAAACCAGGCCTGCCCACCCTACGTTTTGGGGTCGTTCTCCCTCAGCCTAAACAAAACTCCCAACGCAAAGAGAGAAATGCACAAGAGCTGGCCCATAGGTCCTCAGGACCGCCCTCTGCAGAGCATGTGTTGGGGACAGTCTTGGCCGACGGTGCAGCCCGCAGGCCCGGGGTCGCTGGGCTGGTGCGGGAACCAGAAGTTGGAGGAGTCCCCTGGCGATGAAGAGGACAGCCCCTAGGACTGGGCTGAGGGAGAGCCTGGGAACCCGCGAGCGGGAGCCGTAACTTACGCCTCGCCCACGCGCCCGGAGGTTTCCAGGCGCCTGCGCGCCTGGCTGGGCCTGTGGTTGGCCGCCTCGGAGCCAGGCTCACCCTCGCGCCCCGCCCCCGCTCCCGCCCCCTCCCCCGTCTCGCCCGCTCCCGCCCACTTGACGCGATGACGCACCGCAGGTTTGCGGACGTGGCGGCGGCGCACCGTCCGGAGGGCGGGGACGTGGGTGGCGGAGGGCTGGAGTGCGCGGAACAGAGACTGGGTCATGAACTCCCTGGGGTCGGCGGCGCCCGCAGTGGCCCTGGTACCCGTGCGCTCGCTGCGTGTTCCCTGCTAACGGGCCAGGGGAAGATGGCGACGCGAGGTGCGGTGCGCGGGTCCGGACCGGCGGGGTTGGATGCAGCCTCGGGTTCCGCGCGAGGTGAGGCCCGCGGGCGGCGGCGGCGGCGGCGGCGGGGCTCGGTCCGGTTCCGCGACCCTGACAGCCCGGAGACCGGCGCGACCTTCACAGCCCGTCCGAGCTGCGTGTCGCACTGGGTGGGGGGAAACGGAGGCTCGGGAGCGGCTCCCTCCTCCTGCGGGCCTCCCGGGACTCCTCTTGCCGCCCCAAGTTTGGGTTGCCGTGGATACTCGCGACTTGTGTCTCCTGCGCGTCGTCCAAGTGTGACACTAGGCTAGAAAAATGTGAGATTTCGTCGTTGCTGGAGATAGCAGGGAGAGAGGGAAAAGACTAGGTGCGAGGAATGGAGAGTGAGGGATGCTTTTTAGAAACAGAAGTGGCCCTGGTGGATCCGGCTGCGGTAGCTCTGCCCCAGTGCGAAGCGGCCGGGCTCCGGTTCTTGGCCTCCTCGCCCCTGCGCGGGGAGATCACCGGCAGACAGCGCCAGCAGCAGTCACTACAGGCGTGATTTGAGGTGTCTGCAAAACCAGCTTCAGGTACAAACCCAGCCGATGAGAGGTGCCCCACCTTACCACCGACCGGTGCTTTTTTCTGGCCACTCTTGGTCAACTTAGCAATCAGGCGTTTTCCTGTGCAGTGAGGAGGGCTTCCTGCCTTTCTCCAGTCCTTAGAATCAGAGGGGTAAAGAGGACTGAGCCAGAGGACTGGAATACTACTTTGTGCTTTGTAATCCCGAAGTAGTTTGCTCAGGTAATTAGCTGCCTGGGCCAAAGTCTAGCCGTTCACTCTGATTACAGAGTCACTTGATTATTCAGATAGGACTAGCCAGTTTGTGGTGTTCTGCTACCCGCAGTTTCATTACCGAGGAGAGTAGAGAGAGTGAAGCAGGCGATTAGAATCGATTGTCTGAATGCCTGTAGGGTATTGCTCAGTGAATGTCAACTGTACTGGGCTAGTTCTGAGGTTCTAAAAATAAATTATCAGAAAAAGTCTAAAGAACAGCGTGACTAGGTCGTTGTAGCCGTGTATGAATTTCTGTGTCTCAATTTTGTTTTAGCATGGATGCCTTTTGATAATATGAACATATTCCCGTAGAAAAGTGTACATTTGTATAAAATTTGCCTATTATCCACAGAACTCACAGACACTCCTTTAGATCAGTGATGGCAAACCTTTTAGAACTTTCCGTGATAGAAACAGCCCTCTGTGGCACTCGGTTCGCCACCACTGGCCTAGATTAAAGGAATTTGTAGGCTAGAAATGATTTGGTCAGTAAGTGGAAATCAAACTTACCCTTGCAGGAATAGCTGTGATCGTGGCTCGAGAACTGCTTTTGAGATGTGACACGTGGACAGCTCTCTTTAGTTAAGTGCCTATCAAGTTAGTATAGTAACTGTACTTCTTGGCAATGAATAATGTAGAACCTCTGGGAACGGTTGAATAATCTACTTAATATATAGCTATTGGTTACTACACTAATAGAATCTCTTGAATTTTTAAAGCATTACAGTGCAGCCATAGAGCAGGATTAGAAAGTGGCTTTTCAGGATTGGATTCGTTTTATAAGTATGTACCTACACAGAGAACATAATCTGGTTTTGTCAGTTTTACAGATTCAGACTTGGACTTTTTCTGATGTTTCCTTCCCCTTCCCATTGGTGCTCATCCACAGCGTTTGGGCAGAAGTGAGTCTTCTGGACACCATTTTCTTCCTTGGCTTCTGTAATACTTACATGGTTTCTCCTCTGAACACACTTCTGTCCTTGCAGCAGACTTTAGGATCTGCACCAAGATGCTAAGTTTTGAGATGCCTTTTTTTTTTTTAAGTGGGTCACAGCTGCCATTGTTTGTTTTTTTACATTTTCTATTTTCATGATTTTTTCTTCTTTCATCCTTTTTTGTCTTTAAGTCTCAATCTTGGGCCCTCCGTTCTTCATACTAAGGTGTGGAGAGAGGTGTTCGGTGACCTGTAATCTCATCCGTACTCGCAGCTGAAGTTTCACCTTTGTGCAGATTAGTCATGGCACTGTATTTTAACAGAGACCTTTCCCCTGGACGTCCCCGTAAGCTCCCCTGTCTCAGGGACAGTCCTTTCTGCCTGCTTAGGGGAATTCTGTATCATAGCCGCACTCCCCTCGCCGCTTCCACATCTTGGAAAAAGCACCACCTTTTACTCAGTTATGCAAATCAGAAGTCTTTGCAGGCTCTTTAGCTTCTCTACATCTCTGAGCTACTTTGAAGTTCCAGTTATTTAGCACCAAAGTGCCTCTTACACTTTCCATTGTTTATAACACTAACTGAAGGCAAGCTACCATCTTTACTTGAACTGCAGAGTTAGGATTTGAGGCGCTTGCATTTGTTTTTAATGAGAGTAGATCAACCTGATGAAGGTGTTGATAGTATTCAAGTGAACACAAAGGATTCATTAAAACCTGTTTTTAAATTAGGCCAGCTCAGCATTAAGTGATATAATACAATAGTAGAACCATGTTAGCCCTCCTGCACATATGTATATTCGTGAATATTCCTCTATACATACATACATACATTTTTGTCTTTTCCTTTTCTCCTTTCCTTCGTCCCATCCGTTCTCTGTTTTTGAACAGATTTCCTTCATGACTTTTAGTTTATATTCCCACCCTCGGGTTCTTACACCAGTGATATAATACGTTGCCTGCACATGTATCGCTGATTTATTTCACTTATGAGTATGGACTCCA
>PVLD010027084.1:0-21264 GCA_004027595.1 Dinomys branickii
TCCAGTGCAAATTCCCTACTATCTTCTCTATAATTTGGTATTTCCTTTAATGTTTTTGTGTTAACTAATGTGAAGATAACTATGTAATACAATATCCAGTGCTAATTCCCTACTATATTCTGTATAACTTTGTATTTTCTGTATTGTTTATGGCTTTTCTGGTTCATATGTCTCCATTCTTTTGTCTTTAAAATAAAATAAAAATGGGCTGGGGATATAGCTCAGTGGAATAAGTGCCTGCCTGGCAAGCACAAAGTCCTGAGTTCAAACCCCAGTACCGCAAAAAAAAAAAAAAAATTAAAAAAAAATAAAATAAAAATAAAATAAAAATTTAAAATAAAAAATAAATAAATAAAAATAAAAAATGATTATATATTACTTTTCATTGAAAACATTGAAGATTTAAAAAACAAAACTGCTGGTGATGAGTGTCTCCAGCTGATTTGGAGGGCTGGTTACACAACGGAAGGACACAAACAATATATAAAATGGTCCCAACATCTCCTTCTAATTATGAGACCTTCACTTCTAAAACATAAACACACTCCAAAGCACATTATAGTGAAACTGCTAAAAATCAGTGTTATGGTTTACATCTAAAGTGTCCCCAAACACCTCCTATGAGTGGGAGGTGACTGGGTCATCAGTGGATCCATCACGGATGAGCTCAGGGCTGAATGTGCCATAGGAGGCAGGCCTGGCTGGAGGAGGTCACTGGGGGTGACCTGGAAGGGTGCGTTCTTGCTCTTGGCTGCTCCCTTCCAGCTTTCCTTAAAGGCTGCTATCAGTTGAACAGTTCTCCTGTCATGTCCTTCTACATTCCATTGTTAGGTTGTTACTTAAAAGATTAAAATATATGTGCATAAAACATTTGTATTTGATTGTATACAGTAGCTTTATTCATAACAACCCCAAAGTGAAAATATTCCAAATATCCATCAACTGGGGAATGAAGAAGAATATTGTGGCATACCCATACAATACAATATTATAGTTAGTTGACCTACTGACACTTGAAATAATAGAGAAGAATACAAAAATGTTAGGTACAAAAAACGGTATGTTGTATGATTTACACAAAATTCTAGAAAATTCAAAGTCAGGTAATAGAAAGACTAGTGGCTTCCTGTGATTGGATAAGAGGATTGGTCACAAACAAAGGAACATTCCACGGGTGATAAGAATGTTCTATATTTTGAATGTGATGGTGGTTGTATTGAATGTATCCTTCAAACTGACTTATTTTCTTGTATATAAACCATATCTCAATAAGCTGACTAAAAATGTTTATGCCAATACCCCACTCTAAGTATTCAAATATAATTAATTTGAGAATGAGACTGAAGCTTCATTTTTCTTTGTTTTGGTTTTTATTTTGTGGTAGAGCTCTTCCTGTTATTCTAATGAAAACCTAAGCTTGTTGATCTCTCTGCTTGAGGGAAACCAGCTCTATGGAAATCACACATGATCGGTAGGAAAGTAAATTAGTGTCCTTTTCTAGCAATTCAATAATATGTATTCTAATTATAGATGTATTTATACTTTGATGTGAAGAATTATATTAATTAATCTTAAGGATGTAATCAAAAAGTACATTAAATGTTGATGTAGGAATATGCAGTATAGTATTATTTTGTAACAGCCAAACTTTGAGAATTTATAATTTCATGAAAAAAGGAAGTGAAGTACATTCATAGGGACACTCACAATACTTTGAATTTTTAAAATATTGCAATATATAAACATATTTTTGATTAAAAAAAACTCTTCATGATAAACTGAGTGAAAATGTAGGTTATATCTCAGTCATGTGAGGTTTCATATAAGAATACATATTTAAGCCAGGCATGGTGGTGCATGCCCATAACCCCAGCACTCAGAAGGTTGAGGCAGGAGAATCATTGTGAGTTCAAAACCAGTTTGGGCTACAAAGTGGCCTTAAGGCCAGCCTGAACTGCATAACGAGACCCTGTCTCAAAAAGATCAAAAAGAAAAATATATATTGGCCATAGAAGTGAGAAATGGTTTTTAAATTTTAACAAGAGTTTACTTCTTAGTGGAAAGATTTCAATGACTTTCTTTACATTTTAACACGTGTGAATTTAGTTCAATATACAAATATATTTGTCATCAGAAAAATATAAACTTTTTAACTTTTGAAGAAGGTGTAGAAGTAAAAAATGTCATTTATTCACTTACTCAAATCATTTTTGAGAGTTCCCCAAAGCGGCAGGAGCTCTACTAGACAGTAGGCATAGATGTAGCAATGAGAGTTTGATTACTGACATCCAAACCTCATCTCTCTCACTTCCTAGCCAGGATGCAGTGAGGAGTGAGTATTGTTTTCACAAACACATCCTCGTGTAAAAGTGATATAATAACTGTAGACATCTATGAAGAGGTTATTGTGATCCATAGGGGAGGTCACAGGCAGAGCCTCTTTCCATACTCAGCTTGACCTCTGAGAAGACAGAGTGGTCCCAGCTCTAATCCGATGACAGACACAGTCAGGTCAAGAAAGGAGGGAGCTTGGGGTAGAGGCTAATGGTGGACATGCCACACTGTTGGTTATATGAAGACATGATGGAGACTCAGAGCAGTCCCTGTGGTCGTTGCGAGGGCAGGGCCCCTCCAGTGTTATACTTTAGGTCTGAAGTGGCCCCCAGAGCCTCCTGTGTGTGGAGGGTGATTTACTATAGGGTACTGGTTGGAGGTTACTGGGGTATGATTTAGGAGGGTCGTTCTTGACCCTAGCTCCTCCTTCCCGTCTCTGCTTCCTGAATGCCATAATGTAAGCTGCTTTCTTCTATCACATTCTTCCTCCCTAATGCTCCTGCCTTGGAGCTTCTACCACGGACTGAACCCTCTGAAACCATGAGCCAAAATAAAACTCTTCCCCTTTAAATCATGGCTTTCAGGTATTCTGACCCATCACTGAGAAAGTGGTAAGATAGTCAACAAAGAGAGTCACAGTGCTCTTGGAAAACCAAATTTAAATTGGCCAAATAAAAGTATTAAAGAAACAAGCTGGGTAAGTCATGGTGGCATCCCAGCACTAGGGAGGCTGAGGCAGGAGGATTGTCATGAATTTGAGCCCAGCATGGGCTACATAAATGAGTTCAAGGCCAGCCTGGACTACGTAGTGAAATCCTGTTTCAAAACAAAACAAACACCCACAAACAAACAATAACCAGAAAAGAAAGTCAGGCATGGTGGCATACACCTATAATCCTAGGACTTGGGAAACTGAGACTAGAGGATCACTGTGAGATCAAGACCAGCCTAAACTACATAGTGAGACCCTGTCTCTAAAAAAAAAACAAAACAGCAAAGCCACAAACCTACAATGAGCTATTATTATTCCATTATTTCATAAAATAGAGTTTTTAAAAGTCAGGCTAGTTAAATAACTTTAGCTTAGCTTTATGAGCAACCTGCCATATCAACCTTATTTTTTGTCATTTTGCTGTGAACCAGAAGAAGCCCTCACTGGACTGGTGCTTGTCCCTGGGCCTGTGTGTAAAAACCCCTGTGGCTACCACTCTATTAATTCTGAAGATGAGGAAGAGTTTAAGTTCAGGAATTACACTGTGGAATTTGCAATTTGGACAGTTCATCCTGGCCTGAATATTCAAAAATAGTTAGGAAAAATAAAAAAGAACAAAGATAGTTAGGAGTGGATGCTGGCAGTCAGAAAGAGTTCTTTAATCGTCTAAGCAAAAAGCCTGAAGGCCCTGAGTATTTCTCTAATGAGACAGTTTTTTTATTTTTCCCCCTTAAAGCTGAAATACATGCTGAATTTTCCTTTTAAATCACCAATAAAAAAACCGTTCACTGGATTCTATAGTTTGCGTAATTGCCAACATCACTGTGATTAACTAAGGCTGGTATTAGGCTAGTGATTCTATGTGTCATGTTCTTCAGGACTTTTCTGTGGACCTTTAAGATATTTTCAAGATTTTCCATGTATAATTTTTCAAGGTTTTGATTATTGGTTGGGCATTCAGAACATATCAACACATCCTAAAGATAGGGCTGTGATCCATCCATGTGTATTACGATACATTGAAGTTGATCACGGCATTGAAAAATTAACATATTATCATTAGTATTTTAATTAGAAAATGGGAATGCATTTAAGGACATATTTTCTAAACTAATTTTATACCTTTTACACAAAATAAATTATGATGGAAGAAGCATCCTGAGACATGAAGGTGTGATTTTTAATGCAAATGCAGTTTGGGGTGCTGAAAATTGAAATTGTCTTGAAAATTTAATTTAAGATAACTTTCACACATGTACATCTGTGGCTACCTTATAAACAAAATGTACAAAGTACTTACTCAGTTATTGCCTCATAAATGAAGTATAAAATCTACTTGAGTTTTACTAGTCACAAGAGTTTCTGGAAAGTATTGAGAAGAAATTAATCCCTACCTGCTCTTACCACCAACAAAGGGAGAGTGCGGTAAGGAGTTAAAGCAGGCACAACTGTTTCGTATGTAACATCATTCCCTTGGTAAGAGTTAGTTTGATGGTTACAATGATTGGAAGTTTAAATTGCCTCCACATATCTCTTTGATTCTGTAGAATGGAGGTGTCTACCGTGCCTTTTACTGTGTGGATTGAAACGACTTTCAGTAAACACTGACAGAACATTTACCATAGCCTAGAAGAGAAATACTGGTGTGGAGAGGGGAAGGATGACAGACAAACACAACAGTTTCACTTGGAGGAGCAAACACATAGGGCTGGCGTAGATGGCGGCTGTCTACACCCACTGGAGAGGACTAGATAAAGTCTGTGTTCAGCAGCAATTGTGGGCATGGGTTTCCTGGAAAAAATGGCTATCAACAACAGCATCAGGAGATCCTTTTGGAAGGGAAGGCTTGTCCCTGACACTGTGGACCAGTAGGTTCCAGAAGGTAAACTCCCTGGTGGTGAAGTCACGTCTCTGGCTTGTTGTATTGCCAGTGCCTAGGACAGACCAGGCACGTGGCAAATGCTCAGCAAGACTGTTAAATGCATGAACCCAGGGCTGGGGATATAGCTCAGTGGAATAAGCGCCTGCCTAGCAAGCGCAGGGTGCTGAGTTCGATTCCCAGTACCGCCAAAAAAAATAATAATAATAAAAAACAAATGCATGAACCCTATACACGTAAATGTGTTTTTGAATACTCTGGAGCATATAGGAAGAGGCCTCCCAGCTCAACATGCTAGGATAACTCAGTCATTCTGTATGAGCCAGGTAGCATTTGAGGTGACCTTAAAGAATGTACTCATTGCCAGTTCAACGTTTGTTTGATATTTAAAGGAACTCTCTAAAAATGAATTTCTTTAGCAATAGATAAATCATGTCTTCAAGCAGGCTAGACGAAAATCTCCAGCATTAGTTCCCAGGCCTAACAATCTAAAGATGGTCTCAAAATCAAAGAAAGCCACTCACAGAGATCTCAGCTCTGGTTCCAGGCAGGTCTCTGCCTCAGACTGGCATTCTTAGTCCTATCATAAGTACTGTCCTGACTCCATACATGTGACTTGATGAGAACTTGTGGGGAGAAACAGCAGGTTCTCCAGCAGAGGACTGACACAACCACCTCTGTGTTTAGAACACAATACAGAGAAGTGCCTGAAAGAGGTAGTTACATGTTTAGATACTTTAACAGGCAAACTTCAAATGTGTCCTTACTGCAATGGTAAGGTTTGAACCCAGGGTTTTCATATCAAACTACATCCCCAGGCCCTTTTACTTTTTATTTGGACCAAGGTTTTTCTAAGTCCCTACGTTTCTGAGACTGAGTTTGAATTTGTGATCCTCCTGCCTCAGCTTTTCAGAGTGCTGGGATTACAAATGTGCACCACCATGCCCACTATCTTTTTTTAATCTCATGCGACAGTCTAACATGGTAGATGGTCCCAGAAGCATAGAAAGCTCTGCTTCACAAAGTCACCCAGGGACCCAGGCTCCTTCTGCATTGTTGCTCTTCTATTAAGTGGGGCACTGAGTTCATCTGCTGGGTGAAACTGACTCACTACCACTGTGCATGTTCTTCCCTTGGAGGAAGAGGAGGTGAAGGGTCTGTGGCAAGATGTAGGCATTACACATATTGCCTCTGCTCACAGCTCTTTCTGCAAGAGAATCAGAGAAATGAAGCACCTGTACCTATACTCACCTAGAACCTGGAGGCTCTACTATAAGAGAAAGAGCTGGTGAGAAACATTTAGTTGACCTTAAGTTTCCTTCCCTTCCCCTCTGAACTTCTGTAACATGTCTTCTGCCAGTGACACTGACTTACTGACATGTGCATATAGGTCCTAGAAAATAAATAAGTGTTTGTGGGAGTATGGGAGGGACATTGTTTCATGTACCTAGGGCAGTGATGGCAAATTCTTTAGGGACTGAGTGCCAAACTACAACCCCAACCCCACTTATTTATCCCAAAGTGCCAGCACGGCAATTAAACCTGAATACTGAAGTTTTCCTTTAGAAAAAACAAACCATATACGAACATCTTTTGTCTTAAAAACACAATAACAGAGCTTTCAATTATACAGCTTTTTATGGAAAAGTAAAAGTTTGACCTGTTTTTGCACAATTAATGTGCCCTTCTCTGTTGCATGTATGTTGATAATGTGTCCAACTTTGGTGAGGCAGCTTGGCTCACAGGACGACAGAGATACTTCATGTGCTCGCTGCAGTGTGAGTGCCATAGGCTTGCCCAAGACCCGGGGGCACACTCAGGCCTGGTGTCTTACACTCACTATTCCAACCAATTTCTCAAAACTACAATGAAAGGTAAAGACTATTATCCTCACTATTTTATGTTGGCAAAACTACTAAGTAATAGAAACTAAATTTACACTCAGATCTAACTTGGATTTCCCTTTGCTACAGTGATTTCTATTTATATCTCTGTGTATTCTAGACTGACCAATAAACCTAAATGTCTTCTTCCTCCTTTGGTACATGCAAATAAAACATTTTTTCCAGATACTTAATAATCCAAAACCACAAGAAAATTCATACATTGTCTAAGTTCTTGTTCTTGAATAACTTGAAATTGAATATAATACAGTGTTTCATGATTAAGCAATATTTGAGAAACTGGCATTTCCAGTAAACACTACATTTCTAAATACTAGATTTCCCATTTCAGTGACCACACAAGGAAATCCAAACTTTCTGAGTGTGGACGTGTGTATGTGTGTGTGTGTGTGTGTGTGTGTGTGTGTGTGTGTGTGTGTGTATGTTCAAAACATTTTGTTTGATTCTAAATCTAAAGCTGTATTTTTGGTTCACAAAACTGTGAATGAATCCTGTGTCATAGATGAGAATTCATATTTAGGGTTCATAAATGGAAAGTGTCCCCCTCTTTGAAGGACACGAACATTCTAATTTATTAAACAGGTCCCCTGATTGCTCCTTCCATGGGGCCAGGATGCAATTTGCAAGCAAATTGGAATCAGAATTGAGTTTTTAAAGAAAACCTTCCCACAGTTGTAAACATCCTTAATTTTTACAACACATTAACTTCAAACTGGACTCCTAATTATTGCAATATTTCCTTTAAAGGCCTGTGTTGCAGATTCTGCAAGGTTCAGACATCTGCTTCAAATCCAGAAATTTCTTTCTTTCCTCAGAAAGGTTGCTCTCCTCCAATTAGCCTCTGCAGAGCAGCAGGAGCGAGGGGGCTGTGGGTGGGGTTTCATGTTTACAGGCACATTCCTCCTCACCCACCTTTTCCCACATGGGACCTTAATAACCACTTTGCCTGTTGAGACCAGGACTAAATGGTCTTTGAAGTACAAAAGGGATATGTTCTGAATCTTTCTAAAACACATTGTTCCAAATTTTTGGCTTATCACACAGAAAGATAGCTTACCCAAGACAACACGTTCTTTACTATTTCTATTTTAAGTATTAGAACCAAGTTTTAAGTATTGGTGGAAGGAATTGGTGTTGGTGTTGGTGCTGGTGCTGGTGTCCATGTTGGGATGTCTCTGAGGCTGACTTCTATACATCTGAAGCACAGCATGCTGGCGGCTGCCTAGCTGGGGTTGGCGGTTGCAGGCAGCAGCTGTGATTATCCAATGCCAAGTGGTGGGCGGTAGTGATGACGGCCACTGATGCTTAAACCTGTCTTTCATCCCCAATAATTTCAAAACCTTCAATAATGGCCTTACATGAAATGCTCCAGTGAATTATTCCAGCTCAAATCCACCCCCTCCAAAAAACCTGTACAAAAAAACAGAAGAGGGGCTGGGGATATAGCTCAGTGGAATAAGCGCTTGCCTAGCAAGCGCAGGGTCCTGAGTTTGATCCCCAGTACCGCAAAAGAAAAAAAAAAAAAAAAACAGAAGAAAAGTCATTGGTTGTGGCTTGGGAAATATGTCATTTTAGAACTCAACTCTGTTACTCAGTATACAGTGACTTTAGGTGATATTACTCTCTGGGCTCAGTTTATGTCCACCTCGGGCTCACTTTCTCTGTAAGGCAGGGAGCATTGGGACTTTAAGGATTACCCATGGCTCTTTTCATTAGTCCACCTCCAACGTTAGAGCCAATTGTTCGCAGATGGGCAGAGAACAAAACTTCAATTTTGTACTGATGATAAGGGTTTGAGGACTGCAGTACAAACCCCTGAGACACGGTAATACCAACATCTACAACTCAAAGGGGGAGAGGTTCATTTTGGCTCAGGTTTTCAGTCCACAGTCAGGTGGCTCCAAGGCAGAAAAGGCATGGTGGAAGGGCCTGGCAGAGGAAAGCTGCTCACTTCATGGCAGCCAGGAAGCAGATAGTGAAGGGAGGAACCAGGGCCAAGAACACACCCCTCCAGGTCACACCCCAGTGACCTCCTCCA
Source organism: Dinomys branickii (assembly GCA_004027595.1). Classification (NCBI taxonomy): domain Eukaryota; kingdom Metazoa; phylum Chordata; class Mammalia; order Rodentia; family Dinomyidae; genus Dinomys; species Dinomys branickii. The sequence goes on from PVLD010027084.1 coordinate 8,868, forward strand.
AGCAGACCCGCCTCCTAACACTGCACCCCGCAATAAACTCGCCCATGGAGGAGTCCGCTGATGAGTGCCCATGACACAGTTGCCCTCTACTCACATGAGGTTTTGCAGGACATTTTAGATCCAAGCTATAACGTGGCTCCCAAAAGATCTTCTGTGTACTTCGTTGCACAAAAGCCATCACAAATAGTTATCAAAGTCTTAACTATTTCATCATTGCTGAAAAGTCCAAGTCCAAAGTGTTCTCTAACACTCAAGGCAAGTGCTTAGCTGTGAGCACCTGTAAAAATTAGTGTTACATACCTCCAACATACAGTGGCACAGAGCACACCTTTCCATTCCAAAGGGGGCAAAATGGAGGGATAGAAAATAATTAAATAAAAACAAGATCAAAACCAAGCAGGGGAAACATTAAGTCCTATAGCTCCATCTCCAGCACTCAGGATGGTTGTGCTGAGATGTGAACTTCAAAGGGTGTAGGCAATCCTGCCCCTGTAGCATTGCCTGTAGCAGCCCTGATGAGCTCTGTCTTGCATGGCTCTGCTCACTGCCTGTGGTTTCCTTAGCAGATGTCCCACAGTCTTGACATCTCCACTTGCTTGCCTCCACTGTACTTTTGGCTTCATTCACAACTACTCTTTTTGGAGTACACAGTCTAGCCTCCCAGACCTTCCTGTGAAATCTGAATGGAGGCTCTATTACCTCATAACTTTTGCATTCTACATGCTTATAAAACCATACCACATGGATAACACAGTGGTCTCCCATCAACTTGACCAGTAGCCTGACCCCTTGGGTCATGGTTTCAGAGACCTCTGAGTACCTGGGAGGCTGCTCATAATGAAATAAATCTGAGAAAACCAATTTCCTTAGCCCTGAATGAGAAGGCATCCCATGCATTCTCTTCTCCGAAAAAGAACCTTTGTAATTTTACATGCTTGATACTGAAAAAGGCAGAGTTTTTCTGTTTCCTGAGATACCTTCAAGCTGTCTCTCCTATTGTCCTGATGCAAAGCACTTGGCTTCTTTTTAACACTAACCTTTTCAGCAGCCCTGGTCTCCTTTGGCCAGACCTTGTAGGTGCTTCCTTTCAGATGAATCTTCAAAATTTTCAAATCTGCTTTTTGTTCCTAATTCTAATTGTAGATCTAGTTTGAAGCAGGCAGAAATACCCATGCAACAGTCTGAATATTGGGCTACTTTGACGTTTCCTCCGCCAGATTAATTTGTCCACTGCCCCTAGTCTCAGTCTCCTATAAAGTCTTTGGCTATTGGCAAAATGTAGACAAATTTTGCACCACAGTATAATACACAAGGCCTCTAATCCAGCCATCAACAGATTTCTTGTTACCAGCTAAAACTTTCTGAGGCTGGTTTTTAGAGTTTACATTCCTATCAACACTCTGGTCTTCTGAATTCTGACCAGAATCCTCCATTAAGCTAAGCTTGCAGAATTCTAGGGCTTCTCTATCCAGCATCTCCAAATCTTTCTAAAGTCCTCCCACATACCAGTTCCCAAGGCTTCTGAATCACATGGTTAGGTAGTCACAGCAACCACCTCATTTCTCTAGTACCCAAATCTATCTTAATCACCCCCATTGCTGAGACAAAATATCCAAAACATACAACTTGAAGGAGTGGTACATTTATCTCATGATTTCAGTCCTTGGTGAGCTGCTTCAAGACAGAAATGACAGAGTAAGAAGGGCCTGGTGGAGAAAAGCTGTTCAACTCATGGTGACCAGGAAGTAGAAAGAGGAGTGAGGAGCTGGGGACAAGAAAGCACCTTTCCAGGCCACACCCCAGTGGCCTTCACCAACCAAGCCCCACCTCCTCAGCACATTCAGCCCTGAGCTCATCCATGATGGATCCACTGATGAGCACAACACCCCATGATCCATCTCCTTCAAAAACACATGAGACTTTTGGGGGAACACTTTAGGCTGAAATCATAACAAATCCCAATGCAACAATAGCTCTCCTTGAATTGCCCTGTTTGTTTGAACTCTATTACACATACCAGCAATACTAGTTCTCAACTTCATCCAGGAAGAACAAAATCTCTAACTACCCCTCTCCTCATCAGCCTCTGTCCAAGGTTCTGCTTTCTTTTCTTAACTACAGTATCATTTTCTATTGATCCATCACTTACTGGCTACATAATCTTTGCCAACTTCTAAGCCTCAGTTTCCTTCTCTGCAAAATGGAATAACAATACCTCTGATGATCAGCCATGAAGGAAACAGAATAATAGAGCCCAAAAATAGTAGACAATGAATCACTCTTTTTCCTTTCCTTTCCCTTCTTTTTTCTTTCCTCCTTTCCTTCCTTCCCTCTCTCCTCTCCCCTCTTTTCCTTCCTGCCTTCCTTTCTTCTTCCCCTTCTTTCCCTCCTTCTTTTTTTCCTTCCCTCCTTTCCTTTATTTCAGTATAATCACACTTCCAAGCCTCCATTGTTCCATGGTAAGAAGATATAAATTGAAAGTGGAAATGATCTTGTGCTCTAGGAGCTCCACACCACTGGACAAGTAAGAGGAAGGTGCATGTCAGTCAGTCACAAGGGTGACAGTGTACGACAGGAAGCAGTGGAATGACCATGGTAACTGCTTATTCTCCTGGAAACACCAAGGAGCAGGCATGCTTTGAGGGGTCCCCTAAACTGAATGAAACAACGGCCAAGGAAAAGGCCTTGTGGGCCAGGGAAAGATTACCAGCCAAGAACATGGAGCCTTAAAGACAGAAGAAAAGTCTACAATCAACTACCTACTTACAGACGTTCTTGGAGGGAAGGGTGAGAAAGAAAAAGTCTTAGGAAACACACAGATCACATTTCTTAACTGTAGCTTGCCAGTCTGTCTATATTTCTTTCCAGTACAAATCCAAATGGGAATCTGGGTTATGCTGCTGACTCCATGACATGTCACAATTTGGGGGAAAATGTCATTATGGGGGTTCATATTACCTTGTGTCCCTCCATATCTTAAATCCAAAATATGAGTTGAATCTTAATATATTGTCATTTTGCCAAAAACTCAACATAAGCAGCTCCTATTCAACTTCCCACTTGCCACTAAACACTCCTCGCAAGGAAAGACAAATAGACAAAAGCACTTTTGTTCATATATATCTGCTCCTTAATATTCACTACATACTAAGTCTTTGCTGTTCCATTAGTTCCATTGTACAGACAAGAGACCTGAGGTTAAGCTGGGCATGGTGGTGCTCACCTATAATCTCAGCACTCTGGGAGTGAGGCAGGAGCTCACAAGTTTGAGCTGGACCTTGGGTAACTTAAGGAGATCCTGTCCCAAAGTAAAACATAAGAAGAGGGCTGGGATATAGCTCAGGGCAAACATGTTGGGTTCAATTTCCAGTACAGCAAAAAGAAAAAGGAAGAGGAGGAGCAGAAGCAGAAGGTGGGGAAGGAGGCGGAGCGGGAGAGATAGGGAGGAGGAGGAGAAGGGGAGAGGTAAGGAGAGGTAAGGAGAGGGAGAAAGGGAGGGGAGAAGAATGGAAGGCAAGGGGGGGTGAGGCAAGGAAACTGATGTCCATAAAGAAGGAGTCTCTCACGTATTATGGCACCACCCGAGGGCAGAGCAAGGTTCTGGACTCCAGAGTCTGTCCTGCTACCCACACTGCTAAAGCGAGTCAGCTGGCTGCAAGTTTTAGAAGCCTTGATGCTGAGGCCTCTTTTCTCTTGCATGGGAATCCTGGGGACTTTCTGGTGATACGTGGCGAGTATTGTGCACAACCATGCACCTGCTGGCTGCAGTCATGGAGACAGCACTGCTGTGGCAGTGCAGGCTTTCTCCAAGCCCCATAGCCACTGTGTTTGTTGGGCCTTGGTGCTGTCTGTCCAGAGAAGCCAGAGAATCTCAGTGCATCTGGGCTGTGAAGGCCTTTTCTGGTCGTTTAAGTCTTTCCTTCTGACTGCTCTGAGCACCGAGGGCTGTGGTCATGCACTCAGGCCAGAGATGCACAGTGGGTGATGACCTCTAGACAGCAGGGGTCACCTGACCTCAGGCCTCAGCACCTTAGGAAATGACTGATTTGTAATTTATGTGCATATTGCTTCTTAGGTTATTGGTTTTTTGATGATTAATATTACTATGGTATGTGTATTAATTTTCCATTGTATAAAATTATTCTAAAGCTTATCAGTCTAGAACAATAATATACACCCAATGGGATCAAAATATATGGTGAATATTTAAACTTTAGAAAAATGTATCACGTAAAAGATACATTACCAGTCACTCCCTTCAAAATCCTTCTCCTTGTTTAGAACACATTCACCATCCTTTCTTGCCACTTTCTGCAGCAGTTCTGGAAATGTTCTTTCCTGAGTGTTTTCACAAGGTGGGATCAAAAGTAAGGTGCATGCTGCTGCCAAGCGCCCTTCCACAGAGCCAGCTAGTGAGAACATGGTGTTGTGTCCTGCTTTACCTGAATCACAAGTTCTGGCACCGTCTGACCTCTGACTTTTCCCCAAAGTCACGATTATCATGAAAGGAAGGTGTTTTAAACCAATTCAGGAGATTCAGGCATCCAGGACAATGCGGCTAAAGATCCTCAGGAAAGAGGACTCCAGAGATGCTGCAGAAACTGGCAAGGACAATGGGATGGATGAGTGTGCTCAGAGTGAAGTGAGGATTTTGAGGAGACTCATTGCAATGAGTCTGTCTGTAATAAACTTTCAATAAAATCAAGTATTCATCATATTTTCCGTCACCTCTTATTATTTCTTCTGATGTCTGTGAGTTCCAAACTTGGGTGCAACTGAACCACAAGGCTGCAGTGTGAGTTTTCTGGTAGGTGCTGTGACTGCAGCTAGGGAGCTAGTCACAAGGGAGCTGCCATGTAGTACTGGCTGTAGCAAGAGGTCTCCTCATGGCATGGCAGCTTTGGATTCCATGGGAACAAGAGACCCAGGAAGGAAGCTGCAATGTTATATGACTGAGACTCAGTGATGGACTTGCCATCATTTCCGTCAGTGAATTGTCCCAGGAAGTGCCTGGCATGGTGCCCTAGACCCTGTTGGCCCCATGATTCATGTCCCACTGACATGCAAATCATGCTGTTTCTTGCAGACCCCAAACCATATCCTATTACATCTTTCATTCCACATCCAGGTGCTCACCACCTCAATCAGGCATGTGCAGGTTAATGTGCCTACTTCTCCAGTGCAGTTTCTTCTGTTGAAAGAATGGAAGACATTGGCCATCCCCTTGCATCCACCCCATACACAGCACTGAGTCAATAAAGGACACCCGCAGACACCTGAGCCAGTAAAGGGGAAGTGAAGGTGATTCTGAAATGCAGCTGGGCTCCTGTTGAGCATTCACTGAGAAGGACTCAGCCCTACTCCAACCCAAGGACAATGGTCCATGGCTCTTGCTTCCACAAGTTGGTTCCACTTTCTTCCTTTCCAATGAAATGGTACATTTTGCAGTTGAGTACTTTTCAAGATCTGCTTCTGGTCTTTAGAAGTTCATATATGAACACCCCTTTATATTTATACCATCACCTCCCTGTCTGTGCCTGGTGGCCTCGTGAGTCTCCTGGAAATCAATTCTTTGCCAAGTAGACCTCTCCTGCCGGAGCACAGCTACCTTTCCTGAGATCAAGGGGTATAAAAGAGCAGAGTGGATCTATGTAGTGTGTACATCCTGGTGTTAACAAATAACTGTGACTGAGACCCAAAAGTCACACACTGAGATCTTTACAATACACTCTTGGTTACAGAGCATAGCCGTCTGCAGGGTTGGAGATCATACAAGGACATGGAATCAGTAGTTGGAGATTATAAGAGACCATTTTAGGGGCATCATGCTTAGAATAATGAACATCAGCTACAGAGCACTGAACAACGCTGGCATTTCTTCTGGGTTGAATGAGTCTGCCCACACTTATGCTGAAGCCCTAACCTATAATGAGACTTTATTTGGAGATAGATCTATGATGGGATGATAAAGTAAATGAGGACGAAAGAAGCTCAGATCATTAGATGCCTTAACCTGGAAGGGATGGAGTATCAGTCAGTGCTCACTAGAGAAGCAGGTTTAATGTAAGATACATAACTACATAAGGATTTACAAGGTAGGCTCATGATGACCATCCACAGAGCCAGGTGTGGAAGAGTGCAAAAGTCTGCACCCTGGAGATAGGAAGGGTCCGGTTAAAGGTCAAAGGCCTGGAGGTCACGTACAGTCCCATACAAATTTGAATCAGGAGACTTAAGAATCTGCACTGGAAGCCTGGAGACAGCATCCAAGATTAAGGTGAAGACTGGAGCTCCTTTGAAGAAGCAGCACTGAGCAGTCCTTTGTTCCCTTTTTATTCCACAAACATATTAGGTGGTGCCACCCACATCTGGTATGGGTCTTCCATCTTCTGTCCATTCAGCCACACCCAGAATGATCTAGTCAAATCATTCTGGGCCTTTCTTATTCGAGCTGATACAACAGGTAACTATCACAGGTGGTGATCTTATAAAAAGAGAAGAGACACGCAAGCTTGCTTTCTGCTCTGTTACCACACGGCGAGAAGGCAGTTCCTACACACCGCAAAGAACGCCCTCACCAGGGAGGAAATCGGTTGGTAAGTGGATCATGAGTTTCCCAGCTGCTGGAACTGGACAAATCTCTTCAGTTTAAGCCACTCAGTCTATTTTACCATAGCATTCTAAGTCAGTGCTTAAAATATATGCTTAAGGTTTTATCTACATAATTTCTGAGTGCCCCAAGTATTCATACTTTCCAATATAATATTGAAGCTATTCTCTTCAACAAATCATTTGTTTAACCCAAAACCAGTGGGTACTGTTTAGGGAAGTATACACACACACACACACACACACACACACACACACACACAGGAGTGTAAAACACCAGGAACATTGTAAACCAGGAAAAGTCTTGGTAACGATGATTGTAATTTTCACTCAGAAGAGAAGGTTCCAGAATTTCCAGTCAAAAAGCAAATCTGTCTGTAGGGCTCTCTGAATTGTTCAATTCAGAGAAAGCAATTGAGCAATTCAGAAAGACCTGAATTGCTTTGCTGCAATTTCCATGTGTTTATGCAGCTTTCATGGTTTCTTTTACCATTAATTTCCAATTTAACTGCACTATGATTTGATAATATGCATGGGATGATTTCAATTCCTTTGCATTTACTTAAGTATATTCTATGAGCTAGTATTTGGTTTGTTTTGGAGAATGTCCTGTGTGCAACTGAAAAGAATGTGCATTCTGAGGCTGTAGGGCAAAATACTCTGTACACAGCCACTTAGTCCCTTTGTTCAAAAGTTTGGCTCAGTTCTGATACTTCTTTGTTGAATTTCTTTCTTAGTTGATCCGTCTACTTGTGATAGAGGGGTACTGAGGATCCTCATTACAGTCATATTAGTGCTTATTTGATTTTTCATGTCCATTAATATTTGTTTTATATAGTTCAGTGTGCTGGTATTTGGTACATATATATTTCGCATATATATTTATGATTGCTGCCTCTTTCTTTTGGATTGTCCCCTTTATAAAGATATGGTGACCTTCTTTATCTCTTTTAATCAGTATTGGCTTGAAATTCACCCTGTTTGTAAAAAGCATAGCTACTCCTGCTCTTTTTGGGTTCCTGTCACATGGTATTGTTTTATATCCTTTGAATTTGGGTCTGTGAATTTCTTTTTGAGTTAAGTTTTTTGTATCCAGCATATGCTGGATATTGTTTCTTGATCCATTGTCAGTTTATTTATTTTAACTGGTGAATTGAGACCACTTACATTGATGGTTATAACTGGCATGTATTGACTCATCCTTATCATATTATTTTCCTGTTGTTGGTTCCCCTTTTCCCTCTGTTTAATTGCTTGCCTTGCCCTGGTGGATTCATTCTATTGGAGTTCATGGAGTTGTGGTCCTCATTATCTCTTTCTAGAATGTCCTCCAGAATATTTTGGAGTGCTGGTTTTATGGTACTGAATTTCTTCAAGTGTTCTTTGTCATGGAAGTATCTTATTTCTCCATCAATTTTGAAAGACAGTTTTGCAGAGTACATCAATCTGTGTGAGAGGTTGTTTTCTTTGGGGGTTTGAAATACTTCACTCCAAGCTCTCCCTGACTGGAGAGCTTGTGTTGAAAAGTCTGCTGTGGTTGTGACAAGCTTTTCTTTACAGGTGATTTGTTTCTTTTTTTCTAACAGCTATTAGTATTCCATTCTTCTGTTGAATTTCTAGAACCTTTATTATGGGAAGATTTTTTATCATGGCTAGTTGAACCTCTGTATGCCTCTCTTATTGAATATAAAATTCTGTTTTCATGCTTGGGATGTTTTGTGCCGTTACTTCTGTGAACATGTTTTTTTCATCATTTGCATTATCTCCTGCTTTTTCAGTGCTTCTGATCAATCTTATGTTATTCTTCTTTGCATCATTTAGCAGATGTTGGATTGACCTTTCAGGGTCCCTTGCTATTTTTAAGAAATCTTTCAAGACAGGAGATCTTCACTCAGAAGGCCAGGGAACTGCTCTCACCAGGGTTCACGCAAGGGCCCTTCCTGAGCATGCCCAGCACCACAACCTGCTGGGACTGCAGTTGGGGTGTGGGCTTTACCTGCGCCCTGACCTCCAGGTATTCACACACAGTCTGTGATTGCTGTTGATGCGGCCCACTCCTGGCTCCTCTGAGCAGATTGAACTGACTGGAGAAGCAGAATCAAGCAGGCTGCAACCTGCTGATGGCAAGGTTCCCAGCTGAATGCTGCCAAGAGAACCAGGTATTTCCCATCTATTTCCTGGGGGCAGAGCAGGTGACTCACAACCCTGCCACCATTATAGTATGAGTGTCCGCCCTCCATGCACCTGGTGCAGACGGGAGATCCTCACTCAGAAGGCCTGCAAACTCCTCTCACTTGGGTTCGTGCATGGGCCCTCAATTTGTGTGCCCAGCACTGAGTGAGGTTTGGGTGCAGGCACTCCACTAGCTGCTGAGACCGTGGTTCAGGTCTGGGCTTCACTTGTGTCCTGCCCTCCAGGAGGTCACACACACAGGCAGTCTTTGATAGCTGTTGGTGCAGCCCATGTCTGGATCCTATGCATGTCCTGAACTGACTGGAGACATAGAATCAGGTGGTCCACAAACTGTTGACCCTGCAGTTTATGTCTGGGTTTTCCCTGTATCCTGAACTGCCTGGGGTCACAGAACCACTGCTGTGCCACCAGTGCAATGGGATTCTGGGTCATATATGTGCCCTAAACTGTGAGGGGTTGCTGGATCAGACCATCTGCCATCAACTGGCATCATAGTTCATGTCTGAGACCTGGGAGAACTAGGTACCCTTCACGATCTACTGAAAAACCCCAGACTAAGCAGCACATCTCAGCGGGCAGTGAGGGGCATTTCTCACCACCAGGAAAACCTGTGACACTAGAGACCTTTGCTGAACTGACAGAGAAGAGGGAGATTTAACATTCTGCCTCCAGCATTAAACATGACAAGGCAAAGGACAAAAAATGCAATCTCAGAACTCCACCCCACTCAGAACAAGTCCAGGAGACATCAACATAGGAGAACATGGTAAACACACACCTGAAATTGCTAAAATTATTGCAATGGAAGTAAAGAAACAACTCCATCAAGCCATAGAGGATACCAGATCAGACATAATCTCTCAGGCAAAAAATGAAATGACAATAATAATGAAATAAATGCTCCACACATCTAGGGAAGAAACATAAAAAAATAGATGAACATAGGCAATGGATGGAAACATCACATGAGCAATATAGGAATGAATTAGAACAGACTCAGACATGAAACAGACTCAAAGAGATTTCCAGCAAATCAAAACTTCCACTGAAAGCTTACAAAACTGCTTGAATGAAGCTGAATATAGAATGTCAGATCTTGAAGACAGCATGGCACCTAGTGATCATGAAAGGAAGGATCTTCTTAAAATCAACAAGGATCCAGGAAAAATCAATTCAACATCTGCAAGATGAGGCAAAGAGAAATAATGTCAGACTAATACGAGTCAATGAAACAGCAGGAGGTGACACAAATGACATAAAAAGAATATTTGCAGAATTAATAGCAGAAAATTTCCCAAGCATGGAAACAGAACCTGAGATACAGAAAAATGAGGCATATAGAACTAGTCATAATATAATAAACCTACACCCAGACATATAATAATCAAGATCCCAGATCTCAAGCAAAAGAACAGAATATTAAAAGCTGCTAGAGAAAAGAAACAGATCACCTATAAAGGAAAGCCCATCAGAATCATGGCAGACTTCTCAACACAAACCATTGAATCGAGAAGAGCTTGCAGTGAAGTATTACAGGTCCTAGGACAAAACAGCTTCCAACCAAGATTGATGTATCCTGCCAAACTATCCTTCAAGTTTAATGGATAAATAAAATATTTCCAAGACAAAGACCAACAGAAAAACTTCATGAATGCCAAACCATCCTTACAAAGAGCACTAAAAGATGTTCTAGACAGAGAAGAAAATGAATACAATTTCAAGAACAACAATAGAAAGGAACCCTCAAGAAGAGCAAGGAAGTAAACAGGTAGAAAAAGTAGTAAGAAACCAACAGCAAGTAAATAACATGAGAATGACAAGCCAACAGATACTGGTTATATCCATAAATGTAAATGGCCTCAATTTACCAGTCAAAAGAAGCAGACTGGAAGAGTGGATTAAGAAACGGACTCCAACAGTGTGCTGTATACAGCAAACACATTTTACTCAAAAGGAAATCCATAGACTGAAAAGGAAAAAAAGAATGGAAAATAATCCTTCATGCAGCAGGAACCCAGAAAAAACCAGGAGTAGCTACTACATTTGCACACAATGTAAAACTTTAAACTGAGAACAACCAAATGAAATCAAGAGGGTCACTACATACTTGTTAGGGGACAACTGCAAGAGAATCAGATAACATTCCTAAACATATATGCACCAAATATTGGAGCACCAAACTACAGAAGATAAATCTTAACAGACATGAAAACCCATATAATTAATAACACTATTGTAATAGGGGACTCAACACCCCTCTGATACAAAGAGATAGGTGAACTGGAACAGAATCAGCAAAGAAATAACAGATCTGAACAAAAGCTGTGAACAAATGGAATGGTAGATGTATACAGAGTGTTCCACCCCACAACATCAGAATACACATTTTTCTTAGTTGCACATGGGACTTTCTCTAAAATAGACCATATTCTACCCATAGAGCATACCTACCTAAATGAAAAGAAATGAAACTAGCCCATACTCATCCACAAAGCAATGACATTGGAAATTAATGACAAAAGGAACTCCAAAAATTCCGTAAACACTTGGAAATTAAACAACAACCTCCTGAACAACCAATAGGTCACAGAAGAAATTAAAGAATAAATTAAAAATATCTACAAACAAACAAAAATGCAAATACAACCTAACGGAATCTGTGGGATGCAATAAAAGCAGTCCTCAGAGGGAAGTTTATAAGGGTGAACTCACACATAAGGAAAACAGAAAGAGAACAAATAAATAACCTAATGCTGCACCTCAAACTTCTAGAAAAATAAGAACAAGTCAAGTCCAAAACCCAAAGAAGGAAGGAGATTATAAAGATCAGGGCAGAAATTAATGCAATGGAAATGAAGAAAACCATACAAAAAATAAGAGAATCAAAGAGTTGGTTCTTTGAAAGCATAAATAAAATTGATAAACCCCTAGCCGACTTTATCCAAAAAATGAAAAAACTCAAATTCCTGCAAGAAGGAATGAAAAGGATGAAATTACTACAGATTCTACAGAAATTCAGAAAATGACTATTTTACTCCCATAGGATAAAAAACTCAGAAGAAATGAACAGATTCCTAGATATGCACAAATTACCAAGGTTGAGTCAAGAAGATATAAAAATCCTGAACAGCCCAATATCAATTAATGAGATTGAAAACATAATTAGAAACTTACCAACAAAGAAAAGCCCAGGCCCTTAACGTGGGTCTACTATTGTATTATATCACTTAATGCTAAGGAATACTTGATGACAGGTTATTCAATCAATCTTGTATGTCTGTATGTGTTATCCTGAGCACACATTTTGAAGATATCAACTTGCAAAGCAGCAACTACTGTTGGTTTTCTGATGCTTTGTCTATAATTCAATTCTGATCTTACTGTTTTTTTTTATTTTAGAAACATAAAAGTACAAAAACATATTGACAAACAGACACCCATTATCATAGAAAATAGTACAATCACAACTAATCTATAGACAAGGTGATATGGTCTCAACAGTAGTTGTTCCTTTATCCATTGATATCTTCGAATTGTAGATGTATGGACCCATATACAGACATGCAAATTTAGTCAGACAGTTGATCCTCTCAAC
>PVLD010027085.1:0-21261 GCA_004027595.1 Dinomys branickii
AACATTCTGGGTCACTTATTGCTTACATTCCGGTGATACTTCAGGAGTGCATGACTTTATATATTTTTCCCGTTTTGGTTGTTTTTGTTTTCATTAGCGTGAAGATCTAGTAGAATGCAGACATCTTGTATGTTATATCTTGACTTTCTTATTAAGATACCTCTTCTGTTATATGTTTTGCTTTATATGATGGGAGTGTGTATAGCTGAGGTGTTTAAATTAAATAATCTGCATCTGGTTCCTTCGATTCAAGAAGAAAAATTTCTAGATAGAAGAAAATCAACATCCATTTATACATCATTTATATAAATTATATGTTGCACTGACACTTTCAAAATATATCAGTTCTCTATATGTCTGTGCTCTACTACTAAGAATATTTCTTCAATACAGATGCAGAAAACCAATTGACAGATGGGTGTTGTTGAGTTGGCTTCAGTTATGGGGAACTTGATAGAGGAAAGAAGTGTAGGTAAAAAATGAAAATTTGATATGTTGTCAGAGCTGAAATCAGACAGTGACATAAAAAGTCAATACATATAAGGAGCCAATCAAAGATCTTTTGCTTTGACCGAATAAACAAAAATATAAACCCTTAGAAAAGTAGAGTTATATTAATGAAATTAGAAATGAAAAATGCTAAGTCCCAATAGACAACTTTGAAATTCAGAAAATAGTAACTACTCTAAAAGGATATTCCAATAAATTGGAATATTTTGAAGAAAAGGACACATTCCTAAACTGATACAAATTGCTACACATAAAGCAAAAGAAACAAAAATGCTGGATAATGCAATAATAATCAATCAAATTGAGGCAAATTAAAAATCATAATGTTTAACAAATTTAAATTATGTCATGCTGAATTAGACTAAATCTTGCAACATATGTAAGTAAGTACAGGAAATATACAACATTACAAGAAGGAAAGTCGAAAGCTACATGGCCATATGAAAAGGCACAAACATGTTTTTGAGAAAATCTAGCAATGCAGTATGATTAAAACGCTGCTGAACAGGAGGGTTCACAGAAACTGTCACCCCAAAGGACTCTCCCTTTGATTCTTTCAATAAGCAGATCTTCCTCTGTACCCTGCTGAGGAGGCCCAGGGGAAAGAAACTCCTGCATTCCTCATTCTACTCCCTTCTCCCAATGAAAATCATTTCTTTCTTCTTTCCACAGCACTGTTGGGGTTTGTAATTACACACTAGTGTTATTAATAGCAAACACTCTGTCCTTCCATTTATTTGTTCATATCTATCTTTCTCACTGCAGTAACTTGATTTTCAACCCTTTCATATTGTCCAAAATACTTGTATCAAACAGACGTGATATAGATTTACTGAATCTATCTGACATTCATGCTCACCGAATCCAGAATGGCTGCTAATGGTGAAGTTGGCCAGTTGACATCTCTGTGTTCATGTCCAGGGACACCTATGAGGGTCATTCACAGAAGGGCAATCTGGCAATCTCTGTTCCAGTGGTAGGACAAGGTGACCAAAAAAGAAAACAACAAAAAGACAAACAAACTCCAGAGCACAATTGGCAGAAAAGTATCATTACTGAATTCATTAATAGCTATTAATTTATGGCTCAACAGTGGGCAGCATCATATTAAAGGGGTAAAAACTTCATTCCCTCTAGAATAATGAGCAAATCACGGATGCAAATGATCACCAGTTCTGTTCAACACACAAAATGCAGGGGCATATTTGTATACCAGTACTGATGTCAAGAAAAATAAATGTAAAACCAATTCCATGCACATTCCAGTGTTCAGTACAGTAGCTGGACCAAGCAAACAAATTACAAGGGATATTTGTAGGAAAAAATCAAGTCTAATTATTATTTTCAGATGACATGATACACTGTACCGAGAACACAAAGTATTTTACACCAACAAAAAGTTTACAATAATCTATTTCAGGACTAAAGCAGGATAAAAAATCAACACAAAAAATGCAGGGGCATATTTGTATACCACTATTGATGTCAAGAAGGAATAAATGTAAAACCAATTCCATGAACATTCCAGTTATACAAGTTTTAGTCCTGGAAAACTAAATTCTAGGAATTCAATTAATGAAAGAAATGAAAGACTTCTACAACTAATAGTACTTTACCTTGAAAAAAGTGCTTGAAGGCATAAAATGTGAAATAGAACAAATAAATACACATACACAAAAGAAAATGGAAAGATATCCCTGGTCCTTGATAAGCACAACAAGCATTACCGATATGTCCATACTCTCAAAACCAGTATAAACATTCAATCTATGCCCATAAAACCTCATTAATAGTTTGGTTTGTGAATGCTTGTCTTTGTGAGCAATTTGGTGGGGATTCAAAATGTTTGACACATGGTATCCTTGGTTTATGAACTCTGTTTTGGGTGAAAAACACAATCACAGAACACTTACTGGGAGCACATAGGTGAGACCATATTCCATGACTTGCGGAGAGACTCACATTTGTAAAATACTGTCCTGAGAACATGCCCCGAGGAATTAGATAAATAAGTAATAAATCACTCCTGAAATTGATATAGGAGTAAAACAGACCCAAACAAGCAAAAGCAATCTTGGGCAACAAAGGAGAATCAGTAGGCCTCACAATTCTTAAACTAATGCTGTTTGGAAAGCAAAATTGATAAAATTGCATGTACTACGGAAAATGTGTGCTCCAGTTCAGCAGAATGACAGATAAAGAAGCCGGTGCAAATACTTTCAATTATTTGTTCATTTGCAACAGGGACAAAATCCATTCTAGAGGAAAGAGCCCTCCTAAATAGATGATGGGAAAGCTGACTAGAGACAGTCTATTTGCAGATGATTGTTACATTTCGTGATGTAATAAGACAAACTCAAAATAGATTAAGTATCTGAACTGTAAAATGGAAACATTGAACCTCATGAAGCTTAAATAGGTAAAACACTTAAAGCTATATGTATGGGTAAGGTCTTCTTCAACTGGACACTAAATGCAGAGAAAATTAAAACAATCATACAAATGGCACTATATCAAATTCAAATGCTTCTTCAGAGCAAATGAATCAGTCCAGTAAGGAGATATCATAAGGAATGGGAAAAACTTTGCCAGCTGTTCATTATGTGAAAGACTATAACATGAAAAATACAAAGACTGAAAAAATCAGATCATCTAAACTAAAAGTCCCAAACAAGAAATAGGCAAGTGGCATGAAATAATGCATATCAGAGCAATTCAAAGATCCAGTACACATAAAAAATTCTCAACATCTCTGGATATAAGAGAAGTACAAACTAGAACAACATGAAGGTTTCTTATAACAGAAATAATCATAATCTTGAACAAGTGAAAGAGTAATGCCTGCTGCTCTGCCCATGATGAAAAAGGCACATGGCTAAATTGTGGGTAGAATGGAAACTTGTAAATATGTATAGTTCTCAAACAAGTGAAAAGTATAAATTCCATATGATCCATGTTTCCCATTAGTAGTATTTTTCCAAGAATGCTTCATATATCATATAACAGTCATAGATGCATACCAATATTTATGACAGCACAATTCATAATGGCTAAATCCAGAAATCAACCTGTATCTCCATCAACAATTGCAAATATCCGGAGAATGTGGTGTCCATACATACTGTGACACTTTCTTACTGTAAAGATTGATGAATTTGAGGTATTTGAAGCAAAATAGATTCACCTGGGAAATATAATGCTGAGGGAATTAAATCAGACACAACACTTGAACACCGGATGGTATCTTTCCCTTGAGTAATGTAAACGAAGAATAAAGAGAAAATAAAAGTGGACAGAAGAAAAAAAATGACATCGCTCCCTCACAGATGTGAAGTGGTCCCGTAGACAGAGAGCTGGGTAAAGTTGGAGGCTAAGTAGGATTCACAATATGTCAGGTCCAGATTCACAACTCCCACAATGAGTATGAGCAGCATGTTTTGAAAAGATGATTGAAGAAGGCTAATATCAAACAAAAATGAGTGAAAATTGAGGAATATTTTTAAAGATGGAGAGGGAATTGGAAAGGAGGGGGATGGAAAAGAAATGAGCTGTACTTTATGTGTTTACTGACTCAGAGGAAGAAGGTCAACTTCATGCAGAGGAAACATGCACTCACAGAATAAGACTTCAAGCAAATAAACATACAACATTTTATACTTTGCAGCATTCAGTCCACATACAATTCCATAAATTACTCGCTCATCTTATTATTTAAGTTGAGAATTCTCTGGTCGATTATTGTTATATACTTTATATGGATCATTTTTTCCTAGAGATATCTTTAATATGTAAAATCATAAATTGTAGGTATAGCCTTACATTTACAAAATGCAATCAGTATGTCCAAAATTTTGAGACATACCGTGTTGCCATAATCGTTAGGTTCCATGTAATTTTACATTTCCATGATTATTTCTGGTATAAACTACTCATATTTTGATCAATCAATCGCCATCTATTTGTACAATTTCTATCATTTATTTACTCCTAGAATTTTTACTATTACAGGCACATAAAGGCCCTTTGCAAAGCAGCAGATACATCAAACTTCAGGGGATTTATCATATTAATTATATTAATATGTTAATTGTTTTGGTATTGCTACAGAAAGAACAAGCGTAGGTGAAGAAAAGGAAATGATACACATTCAAATTACGGATAAGAATAAAACATGCACCATCAATCCCATGGTAAGTTCTAGATACATGAAAACTTGCATAGGTAGGAAAGAATTTTCACTGAGAAGTGTTTGTATTTCAGTATGATATCATTGTGCAAAAGAAGACAAAGTTCTCTACATCATATGGTGAAGGAAAGCAGAGATTATTTAGAATGTAACGTTAGTCCTGGACTATGATGTGTGAGATTAACAAAAAAAAATGCACAGTTTCACCTAAATGCTAAAACAATTTGAGTATCAGTATTAACCTACTCACTATTTAGTGAACCAAAAAAAAAAAAAAACCTTATCAGGTACTGGGATAATATGAGTATACAAATAAAAATTAACTCATTTCTCTTGAATTAACAGATTCATGTAGAATTAAAATTAGTGAAGGTGACATATGAATATATATTAGTATGTAATAAACAACATTGATTTCCTCTCAAAATAGATAACTCATACTGACAAACAGCAATCAATTGGAATGAATTTAAAATTTAGCTGACTAGTAGGACTTCATACATTTCTTATATCAAAATCTACATTAACATTTTTTACATACAGTGAGAACAATCCCTGATTGAGAATTCATATATGAAGAGACAAAGGTGTATTTCACAGAGATGAAATTTATGTACATAACCAACATGAGAAACACTCTTAGCCACACTATTGACTCAGGAAATATTCTATGATTTATAGTAAAATGAGACAAATAAGGGTTACATATTTAAGAAATCTTTTACTAAAATCTGTGAACTTATATTTCCTAGAATGTATGAATCTCAACTATTGAAAAATAAACTAATGTTTCAGTCTTAAATTGCAGGAGTATACACAGGGCAAGCAGATACATTTTGAAGGAAATCTGTATGGGAAAGCCTTGACATATTCTTCTGATCTGAGAAGACACCAGGTGACTAACTCTGAAAATGAATGTAGTGTACCGGGAAAATTCTTAAATCAATCTTCTAAATTTTATGCAAATCTGAGAACAGATACTGGTGAAAAATGTTATATATGTCATCTTTGTGGGAAAAGTTTGAAAAATTCATCAAACCTGAAATATCATATGAGAACACACACAGAAGACAAAACTTATGAATGCCATGTATGTAGGAAGACCTTCTCTAAGTTATTTAACCTTAGGAGACATGAGAGAACGCATACTGGAGAGAAGCCATAAGAATGTCATGTGTGTCAGAAAGCATTTTGTCATTCTAGTACCCTTCAAAATGATAAAAGAACACATACACAGGAGAAACCATATGAATGTCATCTATGTGGAAAGCCCTTCTCTCATTCATCTAACCTTAGGACACATGAGAGAACACACACAGGAGAGAAGCCATATGAATGTCATGTGTGTCAAAAAGCATTTTCTCATTCTAGTACCCTTCAAAATGATAAAAGAACACATACACAGGAGAAACCATATGAATGTCATCTATGTGGAAAGGCCTTCTCTAAGTTATGGAACCTTCGGACACATGAGAGAACACACACAGGAGAGAAGCCACATGAATGTCATCTATGTGGGAAGGCTGTTTCTTATTTATGTAACCTTACGACACGTGAGAGAACACACACAGGAGAGAAGCCACATGAATGTCATCTATGTGGGAAGGCCTTCTCTAAGTTATGGGACCTTATGACACATGAGAGAACACACACAGGAGAGAAGCCATATGAATGTCATGTGTGTCAAAAAGCATTTTCTCATTCTAGTACCCTTCAAAATCATAAAAGAACACATACACAGGAGAAGCCATATGAATGTCATCTATGTGGAAAGGCCTCTCAGTTATCTGCCCTTCGTATGCATGAGAGAACACACATGGGAGAGAAACCACATGAATGTTAACATGTGGGAAGGCCTTCCCTAAGTTAAGGAACCTTAGGACACATGAGAGAACACACACAGGAGAGAAGCCATATGAATGTCATGTATGTGGGAAAGCCTTCTCTAAATTATGTACTCTACATATTCATGAGAGAACACACACAGGAGAGAAGCCCTATGAATGTCTTCTATGTGGGAAGGCCTTCTCCAAGTTATTTAACCTTAGGAGACATGAGAGAACGCATACTGGAGAGGAGCCATATGAATGTCATCATTGTGGGAAGAATTCTCTCGATCATATCACCTTACAGTGCATGAGAACACACACAGAAGAAAAATCATATGAATGACATATATACCAAAATGTGTTTGCTCATCCTACTCACCTTAAACTTCACAAGAGAACAAACACAGGGTCGAAACCATAAGAATGTGCTCTATGTGGGAGTGTTTTCACTCTATTATCTAACCTTACAAAGTATGAGAGAGTACACAGCAGAGAAAATATATTGATGTCAGCTCCAGAATAGTCTGCAATTTTCTCCACTTAGTAGGTATGAGAGAGCACAAGTGAAATCATATGAATTCCATCTGTGTGAGAAAGTTTTTACTATATTGTCTTCCAGAAGTACATAGGAGAAAACACATATTAAAGAGAAAATTTGTGAATGTCAACTATGTGAAAGAATTTTACTCAGTGAGTTAACTTTCCAAGCAGATAAAACACAGAGCACAAAAGCCCTACGAATTTCACTTTTATGCAAAAGCCTACTGCCAAGGTCTTTATATTGGACAGCAGACGAGGACTTGTAATGGAGGTGCATCATAACATTGTTTTCACTGTGTGAAATGGTTATCTCATTCTTCTGTGCTTTTGTGATGTGGCTGACAACATGCAAAATAGAACAATGAATGCTCCAGCAAAGATGCTGACCTCATGCGAGAGAACAAGAATGCAATGAATGTGCACTGGCCATTGCTCAGCTGCCTTCTGATCAGTGGGGTTTGGCTGGACTCCTTGCCACACTTACTCCAGCTCTCTCACCCAGTGTTGGGCTACCACTGCCTCTTGCTACCATCGTGCCCCCTTGGGGTGTTTGGATGGAATCTCTCTTCTTCCAGTGGATCATGTACAACCAACCAACCATAGGACTGGCATCCAGGATTCCTGCCCTCAACTGGGACACACCACGCCTTTTCTCTTCACTCTCAAATCCTTAGTTTCTATTCTGGGCCCAAATATCCCCACTATGCCTACAACTGGCACCCATCACCAAAGAGTTCCGTGCTCCTCGAATTTAGCATCAGCTGAGATGATCAGAGCTGGGACTGTTCTTGGCAGAGAACAGATCTCTTTGGACAGAGACTTTGGTTTCCAGGCAACCAGGGTGATCCTATGGCCACATCAACTCCAAAAGCCACATCTAGTGTCAACTTCTGGTCCTCATCAGCTTTCTCCAAATCCCCTGCTTCATTTCTTCCTCAGTTTACTCCACTGCATGGAATTTCCACCCCAAAACCCAACAGCCTAGTCATCCTGGTCCCGTACCTGTGGGATATGCTTTGTCCCTGCTTCTTCCTTCACACCTTTCCCCAGGGTTCAGATCAGTTTGCTCCTTCAGAGGTCCCTCCAATGTGCCACGGGTCCCAGTTCAGCAGTCTCACTTTTCCCATGGCTTCTGGAGGTTTCCAATCATCCAATTGTGTACCTGCCTCCTCTGGTGCCTCAACCTGTGTTCAGGTCCCTCCAAACTCTTCTCAGTGCTATACAATCAGGCTCCAGTCTATTTGATTCTCTTAGGTTCCCCCTGTAAAGAAGGGGGTCTCTCGTAGGTTGGAGAGAACCGAGAGAATATGGCCCTAAAAGAGGAAAGGGAGAGAAGGGAAGAGGCTGCATTTTCTTCAAAACAAATGGATAGAAGTTGCAAATCCACATGTTTATCACGACGATGAGCCCACCCACAGCACTTGAGTGACACAGATCCTGTCCCTGCTCACAGCTTAAAGATGAATGAGATCCCATCCTTAGATCCTAGGGGCCTGACAAGCCCCAACAAAACACACCCACAGGCCCCATAGTGGAGGCTTTCCAGCTCTGGAATCTCCTTGACTTCATTAAGGTGTATTTCGCTTCCTTGCATTAAACCTCATTTTCACTTTTAAAATTTGTTACCCCTTTCCTTTGTTATTGTGTTGGACTGAGTGTGGACATCTGAACATCATAAGGGCGGTGGTTGAATCACAAACCAGACAACGCTTTTTCCTGGGGTCTGACCCACCGGGTGCGCTTCACCCCTGCTCAGCTCCTTCTCCACTAATCTTCCCTTTCGTGCCTGTTTGGACCTGTCCTCCCTCCGTCTGAACTTGTGCTGCTCCATTTACATTTAGCTTCTTGTCTCACGCTCCATATTTACTTTCTCTCAATTTCTCCTTGTGTCCTGCTGCATCTCTCCTATCTAAGGCCACTATATGAACGCAGGACCCTCCCTTTCAATTTGCTCTCCCATCAGACAGTTCCACACTCCGGGTTCAGATATCTGTGCCCTCCTCAGTTTCCTCCAAATCTCTTCATTTCCCTCTGCTCCTACTACCATGCCTCCATTTCTTTTGCATCCTATAATCAAGGCCTCATGTGCTTCCTCTTCTCTGTCCTTCTTCAGCCCATTGTGTCATCCCACACACCTGGCCCATCCAACACTCAAAGGCATGGTGTCACCGTGGCACTTCTCGTACACATTTCCCAGTGCTTTGACTGGGCATTTCACACAGAAAACTGCTTCTAGAGGCTGTTCATTTGCCAGGTGTCTGTATTGATAAGAAGGGAAAGGCAGGGATTCTGGAGGGTTTTGTGTCTCTATCATTGGAAAGTTATGTTCATTATCTGAGCCCAATCTCAACTTTGCCTGTGTAGGTTGTATTGTCTTCAGTTACACATAGATGGTGCGGCCTCATCAATGGAAAAAGTGTGGATTATTGACACATACCCTGTCATATTAGATGCTCCTCTTTCATTTTTTGAGTCACCTTTGCATTGTGGGTTCTTACGCCCCCTAAATGTTCGTGGATAGATGTCTTCTATTGTTAGAATTATGTGTCCTCTGCTGCACGCCAAAATAAACAGGATGAATTTGTGTGGGCTGTGTCCATGTCAACTTCATTAGGATTATAAGACTGTGGTGTTTGGGAATTTGGGATCCATACGCTTCATGACTTAATAGAAATAAAAATGCAGGGATGTGCAATGGATTTTCAGATTCTGACTATTAATTCTATACCCTAGAACTTCAAGATGTAGTAAGCAGTGAATTTTCCAGAAGCAATATTTAATTAACTAGTTACCAGCACTGGTTTTGCACTGGAATCACCTATACCATATTCACAAGTCATACTTGAAAGACAGATAAGTGACAAGGAACCCACATTTCTGTCTCACTTGAATATGATGCTGAGCAAATTAGCACGGCTCTGAGACACGCAAAATAATGATCATCTGAACTGCATCGTCTTCCTTTTTACACACATCTCCTAACATTGTTTGTTCTTTGGTGTTGATTCTGGAGGTAACAATTATAGGAAAACAGAATTTTTCTGAGCAAGATCTGCTTTCTAGAAGACAAATTAATGACAATTTGCATTCAGAAAATTTTCCCATACTAAATCTAGGAAAAGCTATATAAAGTTAAAAACACGCATCAATTTAGAACCTGCTGATTCCTGGGTGCTACCCAAATTTTGCTGGAAAAAATCTGGGGCTTGCAAGCCTTGTTTCTAGATCAGTGCTGTGAAACTAGGTCTTTGGGACATTATGCTCCTCTTGGCAAGAGGACAACTAACAAGTTTTTGTGGAGTATTAATGGGCAAGCTATGGAGTTTATAGAACATTTCAGCCAACAATATGTGAGTGCTAGATTCTTTAATCAGCCTAGGTATTATTTTTGTGGTACTGTTGAGGAACAGACACATTTGCCATGGCTTTCCATCTACCTGAGCATTTTCTCTGACCATGTGTGGATGCAGAAAGCTTTCCAGAGCATAGGCAATGCAAGCATTGTGTCTCCCTTCTTATCAAGACATCATGGGCTGCCTCTACATTTAAACATCCTGGAAATGGAAGGAACACCTCACACCTCATGTTGTGAGACCTGTATTTAATTGGCACCAAATACAAGGACAGTGAATAATACAAAAGTACCGACTCATGTCCTCCATTAAGGTGCATGAAAAAGTTCACAAAAATATTAGCCAACTGAGTCCAGGAATATTAGGAAGAATAAAAATATTTTCAAATCTAGTAGACTTTGCTCATGAAGATATTAGAGCCTGGAAATTTAACACACATGAGTTATATACACTGATCTTGTTTCGTGCAGCTTCTATAAACTTAGTAATTCATTAATTCTAGTAGCTTGTGTGAATATACCTGGTTTTCTGCGTAGATGCTAATGTCTGTGAATAATATTATGTCAAAAAAATCTTGAAAGTTTCTAACGTGCTCCTTAGCTGTGAGAATACGGGAATATATAACTGCAGCCTATGAACCTGTGTGTGTCAGTCTGTAATGAAAATGTTATCACTGTCTTTAGTCTCAGAGATGTACTTTTGAGATCAGCAGACTTTCTTCTCGCATGTCATAGGACTGATAAAAATGACCCTTGGTGAGTACAGTACTAAAATTAAATATAACTGCACACAGTTCACCAAGTGATGACCAGGATCGATGCATGAATGCCTTGTGCAGTTAGGTTCAGACATCACTGAAGTATTCCTATGAAGCAGCGCGAGGGATAAATAAAGGAATCCATAGATGGGTGTGGGTGATACCATGGAGGCTCAGGTGGGAAACCCGAAGTTCAACAGGGGCTTGTTTTGCTGCCCACAAGTGAGCTCACATGTTATATAGAAGAACAAAATGTGTATAATATTCACAATGCAAAAGGATTATGCATATATTTAAAGTAAATTTATGTGAATGTCAGGACTAGAACACTTTCATATTTAATGATTATCAAACTGAGTTTCAAAATTTAAATTATATATTGTCCTTGCACAGTGGCTCAAAAGTCATCTATGGACCTGGGATACAGTTGAGCTGCACATCACCTGCCTGGCAAATGTGAGGTCCTGGGTTAAATTTCTGATACCAAAATAAAACCAAATCAAAGCCATGTGATGAACACAGGCCAAAATAGGTGAGGAAATTCAATGGTCTTAACAATGATTTGAAGTACTGTTCTAACGCATGTGAAGAAGAACAGATATTCAGGAACTTAAAGATTTCCATGTATTTTTGAGGAATGATCAAACCGACATCACATACAGCCGAATACTTCCTGTGCTCCCTTCAGCTATGTCACTCCCCCAAAGCAGAAATGCTAAGCCAAGCAGGATCTCAGAGAGAATTCCAATCAGTCCTGTGTACGAGGGGGAATGAGAGAGCAATAAAACAATTGACCACACGGGGCGCTCTGGGAATAGTGCTTAGGTTTTCACTGAACTAAGGTGAAATACTGGTTTCACATTTTGTTTGATTATTAATAAATTCTTAATATTTGTTGTAAAGAGCAATGTAGAATAGCCCAGCACCTCTTCCCGAGTTACATCAGGAAGGCCTTTAGAAATCCCATTATTTTATTGTGAATTCTCTACTTATACATCTTTCGTTTCTGTTTTCACTGCCAGTTTTCTCATGTGAAATTTGGGGCCTTGTGACCCTGGATTCTCACCTCTGGGTTTATGGCTGTTTCCCGAGGCCCAGGAAGCTCCTTAATCCATAGAATGCTCTCAGGATAATTTGTCACTAACCCCCTTAATGAATCTTCCTCATTTCCTTTCACAAAGGGAATTAATTCACTCTTTGTTCTGAAACTTACTGAGAAGATTATAGCTTTCCAGTTGTAGGAAATATCCAAGCAAAGCAAACAGCCTGTGTCCCCAGCAGGAGCCCAAGGAGCTGTGGGGTTTCCCATAGGAGGTTGCATCTCCTGAGTGAATTTTCTAACTGCCTTTCTGTGATGTACAGAGAAGTCAGCAAAGAGCGCATTTGCCCCAGAGGCAGAACTAAAGGGTTCAGCACACTGAAGAAAGATCCACTGGCTGCTCACTGCAGATCCATTCACAAAACAGAGGCTGAGAAACAGTGACTCAGCACTCTGGGGAGGGGAAGCTGAGGTTCCCTGAGTCCCAGCATGAGGAGCTGCGCAGGAGCGCAGGAGGAAAACATGCCTCCACTGCCTGCTGCTCTGCTCTATTTACGTCTCTGTTAAGTTATGTCCTTTTAACTCCCTTCTTCACCACTTCCTCCTTTCTTTTAGGATGAATTGTTTCACTCACTGACTGTCCTTTTACTTATCTATCATCCCTTTCTTTCGCTGGTTTTTAAAGTTTGCTTTGGTTTGTAGCTCACACTTTTCCTTTTGACTTCCTTGTCCACTCTCATTTGTTCCTGTGGGAGGAGGCAGGTGTGTGTGTGCAGCTAGTGCTGAGAAGTGAATACCGAGGTGCTGAGCACTGAGATATTGTCCCGGTTTTTTGCACTTTTCTGTCATTAAGCGGGACTCTCTGGGAGGCTCAGGTTGGCCTCAAACTTATGGTCCTCCTGCCTCTGCCTGCTGAGTGACAGAAACTGCAGGGTGACACCACCTAACAAATCTTTCTGCATTCTCTCTTTCCATTTCTTTGGTATTATCTTTTTTTATTTTGTGGTACTGGTGATTGAACTCAGCCTTGTGCATGCTCTGCAAGCACTTTACCACTGAGCTACATCCCCAGCCCCGTTTCCTTTTCTCTGGCTGTCTTTCTTTTCATTATTGGGAATTTTCACAAGGGTTTCTCCTGACATTGTCCTTGTTATGGTTTATATATTGTGTCAACTTGGGGAGTCTAGAGTTTTGGCTGAGTGACTCAGCAGGAAGCCAAGGTGCTTACTTTGTACACTTTCTGAGCCTGTGGAAGAAGAGGGCATGGAGATTGTGTGAGAACTACATGCCCCGTGGGTGGGGCTATGCTATTTACAAGGTAAGGGACAGAAAGAGGTTGCTTCCCTGCCATTCTTCCCTTTTGCTCTGGTTGTTTTTGCTGTGCTGTGCTGCCATGAACATTTTCCCTCTGCCATGTGCCACTCTGCCTCAGAACCAGCCAAGTATGGACTGAAACCTCCACAGACTGTAAGGTAAATAAAACTTTCCTTCCTTAATTTTGGGTGTTGTGTATTTTGTCACAGCATCGAAAGAAAAGTAACCAAGACAGAATTTGGGACCCCTCCACAAACTCTAAGCTGAATAAACATTTCCTTCCTTCATTTTGGGCACTGGGTATTTTGTCTCAGCAACGAGAGAAAAGCAACCAAGACAGTCCTCTCTCAATTCTTCAACTCTTTCTGTCATCATTTAAAACATGAGTTCATAATCCTTTTCCCCACACCATGCCTGTAGTGATAATTATTCATTTTTGCTACTGAGACTTGAACCTATAGTCTTTGTAATGTAGCAGGAAATACCACCCCCCAGCCAGTATATTTCAGTTTGTTCGTTGCCCAGGTAAAAGTTCCTGCTCATCTAGTCTCTTAGAAAAGGCTGTTCACAGAGATGCAGAGCTGGTCAGCATGATGCACGTTATATGAACTGATTGACAATTGTCAATCATTCTGCCTTGGGACTTCCTGACAGCTTATCTCACAGAAGCCCTAGACCACCTGAGATCAGGGCCTGACATTCTGGGAGGGATGATGTTTAGTGGCCATCAAGGTATTAAATATTCTAGATCCAGGATGTGCTTTCCTTGTCTCTCCTTGCTATTGCAGTACCAGACAGCACCCCAGCCTTGTCCCTGTGTTTTACATTGACACATGGTTTCACTAAGTCACTATATTGTCCTGCTGATGTCAAGCCTGTGATCCAACAGGCCACCTTCCCAGAGACCTTGGTCTAAAAATGTCCAACTCCACACTTGCCTGGCACCTGGGTTCTACTCTGTTATTGCATGTAATTCACTGTGGGTGGTTGACTGTCACAAGTTTCCCGATAAAGGATTAAGATTCAAAGTATACATGACTGTCAAAAATTCAAGAAGGAGCTCAGCCCATGGATTTGGGGAATTAGCGCCTCAGTGGCCCATCTCTGTGGAACTATCTCTTGGCGAGTGAGGCCAGCAGGTGTGCTCTACCCTGCATGGTTGGGACAGAAAAAGAGCTCTGCCCAGGAAGCAGTGCATCCATCTTTGGATAAGTTTGATATACAGGTAAACTAGGGTCCCTAGAGTCCTTCAGTGAACTACCTGGGTAGCTTCTGGCTCTGCACTTTTCATCTGACATCCAAAATGACAAGACATAGGAGCAAAATTCAGTCTCAGGATTGAACTCCACCCAGAATAAGTCCAGGAGACACTGACATAGGAGTAATTGGAAGCCACATAGCTGAACTCTCTGAAATGATTGCATCTGAAGTGAAGAAACAACTTCATCAGGCCATAGAAGAGATCAGATCAGAAATAATCTGTCAGACAAAAAATGAAATGATAATAATGATGAAAGAAATGCGCCGCACATCTAGAGAAGAAACAGATGAAAAGTAGATGAACATAGGCAACAGGTGGAAACATTACAGGAGCAGTTTAGGCACGAATTAGAATGCATGAAATAGACTCAAAGAGATTTCCAAAAAATGGAAACTTCCACTAGAAGCTTACAAAACTGCTTGAATGAAGCAAAAGATAGAATTTCAGATCCTGAACAGCAGGGCAGCTAGCAATCGTGAAAGGAAGGATCTCCTAAAATTATAAAGGATCCAGGAAAGTTCAATCCAACAGCTGCAAGATGAGGCAAAGAGAAATAATGTCCAAGTGCTAGGAGTCAGTGAAATAGTGGGAGGCAGCACAAATGGCATAAAAGGAATGTTTGCAGAGATAATAGCAGACAATTTCCAAAGCACAGTAACAGATGGTGATGTGCAGGTAAATGAGGCACGTACTACTCTACCTGGCCATAAACAAAATAAAACCACATCCAGACATATAACAATCAAAATCTCAGATATCCAGCAGAAATCAGAATATTAAAATCTGCTACAGAAAAGAAACACATCACCTATAAAGGAAAACCCATCAGTATGACAGCAGACTTCGCAAGACAAATCATGCAATCAAGAAGAGCTTGGAGCAAGGTATTACAGGTTCTGAGACAAAGGAGGTTCCAACTCAGACTGATGGATCCTGCAAAACTATCATTCAAATTCAATGGAGAAATAAATTCTTTCCATGACAAATATCAATAGAAGAACTTCATAAGGGCCAAAACAAACACAAAAATTAAGTAATAAAAGATACTAATAAGTCTCTTTTATTAAAAAAAGTAATAAAAGATATTTTACACAGAGAAAGAAGAGACTGCCATCTCTAGAACAACAATAGAAAGAAACCCACAAGCAGAGCAAGGAATTAAACAGATGGCAAAAGTAGGAAATCAACGGCAAGTAAATAGAATGACAAGGATAAGCCAAAATACATCAGGTATAACTATTAATGTAAATGGCCTCAATTCACCAGTCAAAAGAAACAGACTGGCAGAGTGGATTAAGAAGCAAAATCCAATGTATATAGGTCAGGGGAATAAACACTTGCCTAGCAAGCACAAGCAAGTCCTTAGTTCAATCCCCGGTACCACCAAAAACTAAATAGAAAAATTAAAGAAAGAAAGAAACAAAACCCCACAAATATGCTGTGTACAGGAAACACTTTAGTCAAATTAAATCTATAGAATAAAAGTCAAAGGCAGGAAAACAATTCTCCATTCAACAGGTTCCCAGAAAATGCAGGGGTAACTATTATGTTTGCAGACAATGTAAACTTCAAACCGAAAACAATCAAAAGTGCAAAAGAAGCTCACTACATACTAGTTAGGGGCAAAGTGCAAGAGGAAGAGACAACAATCCTATATATGTATGCACCAAATATTGCAGCACCCAAATAAATAAATCAAATCTTGTCAGACATGAAAAACCAGTATTATGCTGATACCAAAATCTGAGAAAAACTGAAAGAAGTATATCCTAATCTCCCTAATGAATATAAATACAGAGATATTCAGTAAAATAATAGAAAATAGAATGCAGAAAATCATAAAGAAAATTACACACCACAACCAGATTGGATTCATTCTAGGAATGCAGGAATGGTTCAATATTCACAAATCAATTAATGTTATACACCATATCAATAGAACCAAAGACAAAAACTGTATGATCATCTCAGTAGATGTGGAAAAAGCTTTTGACAAAGTCCAACATGCATTCATGTTAAAAACTCTAGCGAAAATAGGAATAGATGGCCTTTACCTCAAACTGAACAAAGTCATCTATGCCAAACCAAGAGCCAACATCATACTAAATGAACAAAAACTAAAAGCTTTCACTTGAAAGTGAAGAAGAAGAAATGTATGTCCATTGTCACAACTCATATTCAACATAGTTCTGGAAGCATTACCCAGAGCAGTTAGATAAGAAGGAGAAATAAAAGGAATAAGAATAAGATAGGAAGAAGGTAAACTATCACTATTTGCAGATGACATGATACTTTACATGGAAGACCTCACACACTCCACAAGAAAACTCCTTGAATTAATTGACAAATTCAGCAGTGTAGCTGGATATGAAGTGAACACACTAACATCAGTACTATTCTTATACAAACAACAAAAAGACTGAGAGGGAAATTAAGGAAACCATACCTTTCACAATAGCATCAATGAAACTGAAATATTTAGGAATCCATCTAACAAAAGAAGTAAAAGTTTTATTCAATGAATACTACCGCACTCTGAAAAAAAGAGATTGAAGAGGATTTCAGTAAATGGAAAAATAATCCTTGCTCAAGGATAGGGAGAACCAACGTTGTGAAAATGGCCATGCTACCAAAACTTGTACAAATTCAATGCAATTCACATTAAACTACTATTAACGTACCTCAGAGATCTATACAGAATATTCCTTAAATGCATCTGGAACCAGAGGACACCCAGAATATCAAAAGCAATCCTGGGCAACAAAGACAAGTCAGGTGCAATCACAATCCCTGATGCAAAATTACACTATAAAGCTACTGTAATAAAATCAACATGGTACTGCCTAAAAAACAGACCTGAGAACCAACAGAACAAACCAGAAGAAACGGCCACAACCACAAAGACACTCAGCTACCTAATCTTTCACAAAGGTCCAAACAAGCCCCCTTGAAGGAAGACAGCCTCTTTAATAAATGGTGCTGGAAAAATTGGCTTGCCACTAGCTGAAGTCTGAAAATAGACACAAGTCTATCACCATGCACCAAACTGAAGTCAAAGTGGATCACAGATCTCCATGCTGAAACAGAAACACGAAGTCTATTTGAAGAGAAAGCAGGTAAAAACCTTGAAGACATAGGAGTAGGCAGAGAGCTCATCAACAAAAAAACTGCAGAGAACACTTCAAAGAATCAACAACTGGGACCTTTCCTACAAAAAAGTTTTTGCATATCTAAAGACATCACCAGCAGAGTAGTAAGAAAAACCACAAATTGGGAAAAAATCATAGCTGGTTGTCCCTCAGACAAATGTGTTCTGTCTAGAACATATGAAAGATTAAAGAACAGGAACATCCCCAAATTCAAAGACCCAAGACCCAATCCTTAAATGGGCATCTGAGATGAATACACACTTCTCAGATAAATAAATAAAAATGAGAAATATATGGGAAAATGTTCAACATCTTTAGTTATTTGAGAAATGCAAATTAAAACAATACCGAGACTTCATCTCACCCCTGTAAGAATGGCCAGGATTAAGAAATCAACCAATAACAAATGCCCGTGAGGCTATAGAGAAATATTAACTATTCTCCACTGCTGGGGGGAATGCAGACTGGTGAAACCACTGTGGAAATTAGTTTGGAGATTCCTCAGCAAACTGGGCCTAGACCCATTCAACCCAGCTATTCCCCTTCTGGGTATTTTCCCAGAAGATCTGAAAACATCATATCACAGCAATATATGTGCACGCATGTCTACAGCAGCACAGTTAGCTAAATTGTGGATGCAACCCAAATGTCCATCCACTGAGGACTGGATAAAAGGCTGTGCCATTTTTATGTAATGGAATACTACTCAGCTATAAAGAAAGACAACTTTGAGGCTTTTATAGGTAAATAGTCACAACTAGAGACCATACTCATAAGTGGAGTAAATCAGAGGTGTATGCGTAAGCAGCATAGTGTATCACTGGTGTAGGAACCTGAAAGTGTGAATGTAAATTAGGAGGTATGATAAACAGTGTGAAATGAAAGGAAGCTGCTCGAAAGTAGGGAGCAGCTGGGATGGGGAGAGGGAGAAAAGGAAGAAGGGGATAATTATGTATATATGTATATATGTGCAGGAAGGCTAACGTAGTTGTACTACTGACATGTCGCTTTATTGTAAGGAGCATTTAATGATTAATTGTTTGATCAGTCTTACATGTCTATATTTGTTTTCCTCAGTATGCACATTGAAGTTTTTAATATGTAATACAGCACCCATTGTTAATTTCCTGTCACCTTGTCTGTAATTCAGTTTTGACTGTACTATTCTTATGCTATTTGTAAGTGGATGTCTGTTAATATGTTTTCGTTCTTTTACCTTTTAAAATAAAAAAATAAAATGTGTGCACAGTGATCCTTGGGAATGTCTTACATTTCTATAACAACTCCTTTGGTCTTCAAATATTTGTCTTTTATAACCTGTGAAAGAGGAATTAAAATTCCAATGCTCAGAGTTTAGAAAAGCAGTCAATTTTATCCCTTAGTAGAACTCAGGTTGGAGAACGAGGGGTGATTGAAATACAGAGAAATGAGTACTGCAGATGCACGGTGTAGGTGAAGCGGATCGTGAAAAATGTGAAATGGGAGCAACCTTGGTGATGGAGTTTGAGCGGATGGAGATCATTGTGGTGGGGGTGGGTGAGGACCTGCTGGGGCACTATCGATGCGCACCGTGTGACGCACACATGCAGCCTGTGGTGCAGGCTGAGCTGTGTGTGAGATTTTGTTTCCTGCATCTCATAGTCCCTAAGGGTGAATAAGAGAAACCGGTTTTAAATGGCCAATGGATCATTCACCATGAAAAATGCCTTGTTATGACCTACACAAAGCAATCTGATTTCTGGGATATATTTTCTTGAAATTTCTATATTCTGGCAATATTTAGCATATAGAATAATATTTTCTCATTTTCTGTCAAATGACTTCTATAAGTTAAATATTTCTTACACTGACAACTACACTTCTATCGCACCGTATTTTCCAATATGATGTATTTCTAGGGAAACCTAAAAATCAATGGGTAAATCACACTAATCTGAATTAATGATGCTTTTTCTTGTCTGTCAGCATGTGGCCAGGCAGACAGATGCTCCACAAGTAACCTGGGACCCGAAGTTGCTTCCAGCTCAGGATTCAGGATAGAGCAGTATGAGGAAGTAAGGTGTTCTCAGGGAATATTTCATGTGCTGCTGGACTTTGGGATCAAGCATATCCTCTAAAATAGTGCAGTTCCACAACATGGAATGAAATTGTGTCCGAAAGCAAACAAAGCTGACTTCTTTTTACCATATTTAGGAAGCATACACATACAGCTAGACCTAGTGAAGAGTGAGGCTGGAAGTATTCAGGAGTAGGTGAGGACGCCAGGGGACAGGAGGGAGACGCTGCACCACCTGGAGCACAACTGAGAACGTGCGTCTAAAGATGCCAAAGCAGGGAGCACGGTGGGTCTTGATGAGGGCGAAGTGTGGAGGAGGAAATTGCCAAAGGTGTCACTCCGAAGCCAGGGAGACAAATGCAGGGACCTGCAGATGAGTGTGAAGTGAGTGAGAACAGGTGAAGCACCAAAGGTGACATCACAGAAAATTTCTATGAGTTCTCTCAAGTTATTTACTGTGCATTTATTGCCGGATGAGGTGGCTGGAATCCTAGCACTTTCTCCTTCAGGGTTTCTTTCTCCACTCTGCTCGGCCTGATTCACATTTCTTCATTATGCCACTGAATTGACCATTTTGGAGTGTGAGCTCCTGCAGTTGAGGGGAACAAGTTGACTGATGGAAGCAGTCACAAGTGGCACAGAGTGAAAGGAAATGACCAGAATCTCTAAACCATCTCCTGATTTCCCTGCTTCGAAAACTATCACCTTAACATAACAATCACAAAGAAAACTGGACAAATGAAAATATTCTGCTTTTTTTTTTAATTTTAAAAAAATAAAAGTACAAAAACATATTGACAAACAGACACCAATTAGCATAAAAAATAGTACAATCACAACTAATCTATAGACAAGGTGATATGATCTCAACAGTGGTTATTGCTTTATCCATTGATATCTTCGAAGTGTAAATACATAAACCCATATACAGACATGCAAATTTAGTCAGACAATTAATCCTCTCAACAATAAAAAAACACAAAAACCAAAAATCCAAAGACAAAAAACAAAACAGGCAAACATCAACAACAGCAACAACAACAACAAAAAAAACACCAATAGTTGCTCCTTTACATATTGATATCTTCGAAGTGTGTGTTCAGGACAACACATACAGACATACAAGATTGATCAAATAACCCGTCATCGATTATTGCTTAGCATTAAGTGATATAATACAATAGTAGAACCATGTTAGCCCTCCTGCATATATGCATATTCATATATACATACATACATTTTTGTCTTTTTCTTTTCTACTTTCCTT
>PVLD010027086.1:0-21260 GCA_004027595.1 Dinomys branickii
TATATATACATATATATGTATCTATATCTATATCTATATCTATATATATTAACCTACTTTACATTTGAACTATATAAACAAATCTCTACCACAGTCTGAAATGAATAAAATTTCCTTAGAGGTTTTGTTAAAAATCAAGCTTTATACACGTTCCCTGTGATTTTTACATGGTTACCAATATGTCTCCTGAATTCTACAATACATATAAAATTGATTTTTGTATACCATTTCACAGCCACACATGAAAATAACAAGCTTGCTATTTTAATGAATAAGTAACAGCAGTAAATAAAGGAAAAGAAAGGTCTCTTACCAATAAGCCCATTTTTCTCTTAAGGTTTGAACTCTCATCATTTGTCATGTTCTTGTGGATCCCTCTCTCATCAAATTCTCTGGAGTTTTAAAGTTAAGAGCTGTGAAGCACAGCTAGGCTCTGCTACATAGTAGCGCACCCCAGTGCATCTGACTGGTATAACACGTCAGTTGCAGCTCCCAGAAGCAAACACAGGCTTTATACATTCAAAACACTATGCACTGTACACCTTCCCCTGATAGGAAATTTTAGTCAGTGTTGTTGAACTATTTATATTCACATCTAAACTGCTGATCAGATATGAAAATGAGAACCGCAGGAATCTCCAGCTTAGTTCCAGTAAACTGAACTAGAACAAAGTGCTCGTCTTTAGAGCAGAGGTGGAGAGAGGCAAATAACAGCACTAGGAGGTTTTAAGGAAAAAAGATATTTACATGAACTCAGTCCTATGTTTTGCAAATATCACTGTTCTGTTATTTGTCATATTATCTTAAATATTTATAATCTTTAACTCTGTCCTCTCCTTTGCCCATAGAAGTCACTCATTAAGCCCTATATATTTTTTAATCAATTTTCTAGGAATCTGTCCCCTACTGTTTTTTTAAAAAGTAGGTGTTTCAAAAAAGGAGTCATGCATCTGATCTCTACCCAGCTCCCATTTTAAGTCTATAAGTCACACGGCTTCTAGATCATGTTTTTAAAATAAAACTACACAAGATACAAATTGTGTTCAATGAATATTTTATTGAAAAAACACTTATTCGTTGACTTAGGTTTTTAGGTTCTATATTTGGTGTTTCAGAAATAAAACTGAGTAAGATACAATGCCTTGCTCTCAGGAAGCTCCTAGCTGAGTACGGGAAATACACAGGTACTCTGACAATACAAAAAATGCTGCAGAAGCTTTAGCAGGCTAAACCCACGATTCTGCAGCAGCAGCAGAGGAGCAACAATTGAGGTTAAAAAGATTGAGGAGTCCACCAGGCAGGCCCTAGAATAAATAGCCTGTGAAGAGATACAGATATTTGAGGTAGTGAAACATATCTGGGGGATTGGCAAGGTCTTCAAAATGACTGCAAGAGTGTTGAAGGGACTGGATTTGAAGTTATGCAGGAATAATATAGCAGAAGACCACACACAAAAAAAGATTTGGATTTTACCTGTAGGCTATGAAACTGGGAATGGGGGCAGGTGATTGAATCCAGTTTTTAACATCTCCAATGGCTTTTAAGATAGTTAATAAGCATAATAAAGAAGTGTTTTTTAAAAGTAGTTAATAGCCAGATATGGTGACACAACCCTGTAATTCCAGCACATTGGGAGATTGAGGCAAAGGATCACAAGTTCCAGCCCAGCCTGAACAATTTAGCAAGACCCTGTCTCAAAAAACAAATAAATGGAAAGGGCTGAAGATGTAGCTCTGTGTTAAAGCCCTGGGTTCAACTGGAAAAAAATACTCAAAATAAAAGTTAATGGTGTTTGCTTGGAGATTAATCTAGGACAAGTAGCTGGATCAGAGAAACAAGTACTTGGGTGTGAATATTTAGTATTCTCACTTGTGGCAACATATCACACTACTCTCATATTAAATATTTGTAAGCACTCAAGCTCTCATTGGTTTGGGCCTTTAGCATTCAGCTTTGCCCTCTCCTTTTTGCATGTGTACAATATCCTAAATTTCACAATGATGCAAAAATCATGACAGTTTTACTTATATAGACAATAAAAAATATTTTCATCTTAGGCAATCAATTTATGTTAAAGTTGGTTAAAAGCATTCTGCCAGTAATTTCAAAGTGAGTTAATACTTAAAAGATAAATTCTCAGTGACTTATGATTACCCATATAAAAGATGTCTACACATTCTTTCTTATTTTTTCAGGGGTTTTTTGGTACCAGGAATCAAACTCAAGACCTCACACTTGCCAGGCAGGCACTGTGCCAATGAGCTATATCCCCACCCCATTCTTTCTTACTGAGTGCAAAAACCAACCAGTTTCCTTTCCATTAACTTGTAAGAAAAACAAATTGAATATGGAAAAGAAAGTGGAAAATATGATTCAAGAAACATGCTGTATTTTTCCAAGTAATCTTCAAAAGAGGGTAGTATTTAGGGTCACAAAAATTATTTAATCCACTAGTATTCAGAAGAATGCTCTTAAGCAACATCTTAATGATATCATAGATTATAACACAGATAAAATAAGCCAAATCATTCACCATTTCAGTTCTGTACACAACAGACCAAATATTCATAAGGTCATTAATATCTAGTTTGAGAACCTTTACTCTAATAAGATGGAAAACAGAGAAGAAATGGACAGATTATCAGATATATGAATTATCAGAGTTGAATCAAGACGATACAAAAATTCTAAATAATCCAGTATCAGTCAATGAAATTTAACATGTAATAAAAAACTTAGCAACAACAACAGCAACAACAAAACCTCAGGTCCTGAAGCATTCACTGCTGAATTCTGCAAGAAATTTACAGAATAGCTAATAGCATTATTTGTCAAAGTCTAAGTAAATTGAAAGGGAAACAATATTTCCAGAGTCATCCCTGAAAGGAGACATTGCCCTGATACGAAAACCAAAAAAAAAATGCAATCAAAAAGAGAACTCTAAGTCAATCTCCCTCATGAACACAGATGTAAAAATCCTCAACAAGATACTAGGGCAAAGAGAAACACAACCAAGTAGGATTCATTCCAGGGATGCAGGGATGGTTCAACATATATACATCAATAAATGTAATATACCACATTAACACAGTCAATAATAAAAACCACATGATCATCTCAATACACACAGAAAAAGTGTTTGACAAAGTCCAACATCTATTCATTATAAAACCCCAACAGAAAATTGGAATAGATAATCTTTATGTAAGTGTGATAAAAGTGATCTATGACAAACCTATGGCCAACATCATGTTAAATGGTCAAAAACTGAAAACTTTCACTCTAAAATCAGGAACAAGACAAGGATATCCATTATTGCCACTTGCTATTCAATATAGTTTTGGGAGCATTACCCAGAGCAATTATAAAAGAGTAAGAAATAAAAGGAATAAGGATAGGGAGGAAGAGGTTAAATTATCATTATTTACAGATGACAAGATACTCTCCATAGAAGAT
Source organism: Dinomys branickii (assembly GCA_004027595.1). Lineage (NCBI taxonomy): Eukaryota > Metazoa > Chordata > Mammalia > Rodentia > Dinomyidae > Dinomys > Dinomys branickii. Next base: position 3,457 of record PVLD010027086.1, read on the forward strand.
TCCAAAAACTCCACCAAAAGACTTCTAGATTTAATAACCAAATTTAGGCACATAGCTGGAAACAAAGTCAACACCTAAAAATCAATAGCATTCCTGTACACAAATAACAAATTCACTGAGAGGGAAATTAGGGAAAAATACACCTTTAATAATAGCAGCCCCTCCAAAATGAAATACTTAGGATTGAAACTAAAAAAGAAAGTAGAAGATCTCTACATTGAAAAATACAGTACTCTAAAAAAGGAGATCAAAGATGATGTCAGAAAATGGGACAATATCCCTTGTTCTTGGGTAGGAAAACCCAACATAGTAAAAATGGCCACACTCCCCAAATTTTTATATAGATTTCGTGCAACCCTAACCAAAACCCAATTAGCAAACCTCACAGAATAGAAAAAACATTCCTAAAATTCATTTAGAAAGAAGCCTAGAATAGCAAAAATAATTTTGGACAACAAAGGCAGAAGGCATCACAATCACTGCCTTGAAATTATACTCCAAACCTACTGTTGCAGGAGGTCCCGTTTGACCCAGCTATCCTCCATCTTGGTATCTTCCCCCAAGATTTAATGCATCATACCACAGCAATATCTGCACCCATGTTTATAGCATCACAGTTTGTAATATCTAAATCTTGGAAACAACTCAAATGCCCATCAACCAAGGAATGGATAAAAAAGATGTTTTTTTCCTATATAATAGAGTACTACTCAGCCATAAATAAGGATAAACTTGAGACACAGCTATATGGATGGACCTTGACATTATACTCTTAAGTGAAATAAATTGTACAAATGTGTAAATATTACATTGTCTCTGAGTGAGAAACTGAAATTACACATAAGCACCAAAATTTATAATACAGATTATGAAGTAGGAAGAATGTTCAAAAAGAAAGGGGAACTAGGGAGAAGGAAGAAAGGAAAACAAAAGAAAATGAGAAATAGAGGATGAAATGGAAACAAAGCTTTGCAAGTAAGGAGGGAAGAGGTGTTGAAAGGAAGGGAGGGGAGTGGGAAAAAAAGAGGAATCAAGGTATATCATGTACAGGTACAAGTTCCTTCTGACAAATGTGAAATTGTACCAATAGACTTAACTTTAAGAAAGACTGAGTATTAGAGTATTTCTTTCAGTCCTGGCAAGAGTAAGGAACATCTCTTTTATATTTTTATAAGCATAGTCATTGTATCCAACTCAAATAATTTGCTCATCTCAAAGCTGTAAAAGGAGCATGGGAGTACTATCACCTGAAGTCCTTAAATGTCTTATACTATTAGTGATTGTGATGACAGGGTCTATAATAATCTATTCCAAATAACTCACATTGCATTTACAATCCTATCATCTCATTCACAGCAATATTCTTTCTCTTCCTACTGGTGTAAAATGGCAGAGAGCAGGATGACATAAGTGGTTTATAAAGTTTTCTGTCCTAACTGCACCATCTATGAGTGACAGATTTTGAGAACTATTGGTTTAGAGAAGGGTTGATTGAGATAGTTATATCAAGAGCAATCTTTTATGTTCCTACAGTCAAAAGTTCATATTTTAGGTGAATTAACAGATTTTATTAGTATTACTATAACCAGCATTGCAAGATGGAACTTTAAAAGATTTTTTAGAGATAAGCAACTTTTGGATAATTCTCTAAACTTCCTCCTGCTGAGCACATAAGCACATAGCCCAACCTGTCCCCAGACTAAAAGTAGTGACAGAATGCTACACAAATGTAGTCCACCTGTACATGGTGAGATGGTGATTTGAGGCAAATGGACCCCTGCATCTCCTCAGAGCTAGCTTGAAATAAATCTCTTTTTTTACCAAAATAAATGGCCTGCTTTGATTTGGCCAGTGGCAACAGATGAACCTGATCATGTGAACCTAAGTGGCCAGTAACATTACCAATCTAACGAAGAAGATGGAATGAAAAGAAAGGTAGGAACTCTTTTTACTTCTACTAATAACTGCCGACTGCACTATCACCAGATCATGAAAAATGGCAAATGAGGCAAAAGACCACAGTTTCATAACTTTCCCAACCTACATGAATGAATCAGAAGCTTCTTCTACAACAAAGGAAGTGGAACAAAACCCAGATCAACTATATAGCACTACAAATGATTAAGAGTTACTCATGAGTCATTTATACTACTTAATATATGATAATTGCTGAAAGCTGGCTATGAAACATGCCATTTTTTACTATCCTAGATCTTAAATCAGTTGCTACCTAGTAGTTATAGTGATAATCTGAAAAGGCCTAAAATACACATAGGGGAACACACGGAGTACAAATTTTTATCACGTTAGTTCAAAAAACATAAAAATAAGCTAAATGAAATCCCAAACACATCAGGGCAGACATATGGGGTTAATGAGGAAGTAAGAATATTTGCATTTGCAACTTAATTTTCCTATCTAGATAATCAACAAAATATTTTACTTGTTTTAACGTCAGCTTAAACTCCATCAACAGAAATTCAAGTAAAAGACTTAATTACAATTCTTAAGTGTTTTCATTTTCATTTTAAACCTGATCCTGAGGTGAGTAGTGCAGATACTAATATTCACATTTTATTAGCAAAAAAGAAAAGTTCTTAAATGATTTGGATCAAGTGAGAGCTGCTTACTGACAGAACTAGAAAACAACATCCTAAGTCCCCTGGCAGTGTAGGTCCCCTGGCATCAAACTCATTAGTCATTTCTGTATTATATTATTTATTTTACACAACAATCATGGGAAAGTAAGTGGTTGGAAGGAAGGATTAATAGAGAATACTTTATGGATGCTATAAGATGGCTAAATGACAAAAGTTCCAGAATGATCAACCTATACGTGTGCCAGGAACAGCAATTCACAGAGCTCCCTTTCATCTACCAATCAGCAAATTCTTGGCATAGACCAAGTCTCTACTCATAGACCTGCTCTACTGTCTTATGCCTTACTGGTTTCACATTTGCTTCCACTTGGAATTCCCCACTCTTTCTTTGTCAACAAGGCAAATTTGTAGTCGGGGCCTACCCCCTTCCATGAAACCTTCCCACATATCCCTTGGCAGACTTTGGTGCTTGGTTTTCCATCCTTTTGAATACTACAGCTTCTGGTTTTTTTTTTTTTTGGATTATAGTGTTTCTATGCCTCTATAGACTATAAACTCCTAAGAACTGAGATTGAGTCTTCCTTACATTTTTAATACTTAACTCAGTGCCTATCACACAATAACACAATTATAACAGGCATCCCTCCTTCATGCTCAAACACACTCTGATGAGAGTTAAACAAGAAATCGTGAAAGAGCCTTATCTTTTAACATAAGAAATAAAAACTAGCAATTGTAAACATTATACTTAAGCAGCTTCTTTTAATGACTGCATGATAGAGCCCGTGTGACCCTGGCAGGGAGCCAAGCACAATGGATAAACTACTTTATAATGGATCAGGTAGGAGTAGGGCTCGCTCAGTAGGTGACTAGTAAACTGAAATAAGAAACACTTACCCATGACAAGGAAGGGAAATATCAGTATTCAGCTTTTAAAGTCAACATAGTATTGGCATAGCTAGAAATTAAAGAATATGCATTTGTTTTGTCACTGCCTAGACAAGTGAATATTGAAAATGAAAGAGGATTTTCACTTGAAAATACTAGAAACCAGGCACTTTCTACATACTGCAAATTGACAAAGATAAAAGCATATTCTTTCAATTGTTAGAGTCTATTAAATTATTGTTGCAATCGGTAATGATGAAAGAAAAAAACCCCACAAAATCCAATTTTGACAATCACCATTCCACTAGATGGAGCAATACAATACAGTACAGTATAGTACAGTACAATAATGAATTAGACCAAAGAAGCCACTACATATAACCAACACCCAGTAACATACACACACACACACACATACACACACACACACACAAAATGTGGTGAGCAATCTAGCGTAAACAACGATGGCCCAATGTTGACCAGACCCTTTTACTTTCAAAATAGAAGAAACTATACATATTTGATTAAAGATCTGTGAATTGTGTTCTAATTAAAGAATTATAATTTATCCTTTAAAAAGTGTGTCAAATCTCTGCCCACTTCCTTGCCTCCCTCTTTATGTGTAGATTTTCTACTCTTTAGCAGAGTAGAAAAATAAAAAATATGGACATAATGAACATTATAAATAAAATATAACAAGCTTTCCCAAGGTGGGGAGCCTATTTACAAAATGATGTAAAATACATTGGTAAGGAATGACAGTGGAAGCTCTGGCAGCTGTGAGGATGCCGGTAAATCCTATCTCTGGTGGGTTGTGAGAGACAGAAGGGCTGGAGGCTTTCATTAAAAAGAAAAAATATGGTCGTGTTTGGCTAACATTACTTGAGTCTGGGGACACAGAAACATAGTATGCATGACCTTCCTGGATGGTTTGGAATGTAAGTCATAAAACCCTCTAAGGATCTCAATCCTAAAGGAAAATTAGCTCAAGAGCCACAGATAACAGTCAGATAATCAAGGAAACAGACCGTAACAATCAAAGGGAGAAGTCTCAGGACAATAAAAACTAATAGCTACAAATAGGATTTTGTATAACCAATTGGGGGCCAAGATTGAAGTTCTAATCACGTCTAATAAAAATTTGGAATTACTTACGCCTCCCTCATGGCTTTAGTCAGCTCACACTTCCGTTCAGAAACCTTCCCTGCCTAGTTACTGTAGGTGTAATTGTACAATCCACTTCCAAGCGTCCTTTAACCTCAACCCCATGCTTTCTATTGAATCCACTTCGTATTATAGGTGTCCCGGATTTGTACACAAGTGAATAACAATACCACCTTACCCAGAAATGCCATGAAGCTCTTACTGTACAAAAAATTACAAAACTTGCAGCTCACAATAATCTGTAGAGAATGCACAGAAACAGTATAAGGGCAGGAAGCAAAGAAGAAAGGGAAACTAAACAAAGCTACTGTTTGCAGTCTCAAATTATCTTCTTGCCCCGTGGAACTCCCTCTCCCCCCACTGCTGCCCCACTGTTTGCTCTGTACTACTGCCAGAAATTGCAGAAATTCCAGTTCATTTGAGATAACAATGAGGTTGTTAAAATTATAAATACAGCTTCCAGGATGAAGTGGCTCTCAGTTACTCACACCACACTGGCATGAATGAGTTCAACCAAGTCTCTTCAAATAGCAACAAACTGTTGCCCTGAGAGAAGAGAATAGGCAATATGGGGAAGAGAGCCTTTTAGAACCTAGTTCCCTTGGCTGGGGTTCTGCTTCAAGGAAGGGGAGTTGCTGTTTACGTACTATGGAAGATGACAGCAATGGAGAAACTGAGCTGTAGAATGGAAAAATTGACAAGTTCAAGCCAATTCATTTTTAATATCGGGTCCTAGTTGCTGTTCATCAAAGCTGAACAAGATTTGGATTTTTGCCTCTGATGCTCCCATGCTAATAAAGGTGATACAGTACACTTGCAAATAATACTAGGAAGAGACTGAATGTGCCAAGTGCTCGGAGACACACTGAGGTTTGGTTACCAGTATTCAAGAAAATGCAAGTACATATAGGGAGAAAATGAACTAAAGTCTAAAAATCCAGACTTAACATATTGTAGCAAGAAAGGGGGATGGATTGGAGTAACACCATTTTTAGCAAGAAATTTGTCTTTGAAATCACAGACAAGGAACAGCAAGGATTGACAGGTAAAACCAGCAATATATTTAAGTCCTACATACTGTGACCTTTTCCATGTCAACCTTTCCCTCTCCCAGTAACATGTTAGTCCAATAGGCTCCTACTCTCCCTAACACCCTTGCATTTGAACACAGCGTACTAAAGGGCTTAGACACATGGAATCTGTAGCTAGACTGTCTTGGCTCAATTTCCAATTTCAGTACCTACATATTAGGTAACCTTAAGCATGTCATTTGCTTTTTCTCTATTTCAGTTTTCTGTAAAGTCGGAACAATATTAATTGTGCCTACATTATAAGGCTGTAGTAATAGTTGAGTTAAATGACTAAGGAAAGCATTTTAACATTGCTGGTCACATGGTAAATGATCAGCAAATGTTAGCTATTGTCATCACATCAAGTCAGTAAGTACCGCACATTCTACTGCCCAAAGTTCTTTTTGAAAATCCCTCGATTCCACTCTCTCAGTTTGAGACCTTATGTAGTCATGATGATTGTACCCTAAATATTCTTGCACCTTTTCTTTCCCCTCAACCATACCCTCTGTCTGAGTTCACTGTCTGACACATCCTTGCTTATTCTTATACACTCAATTCAGGTGTCACCTCTGAAAGGTTCCCTGACTCCCTGTCCTTATCGAATATGGACTACCCATATGCACTTATGTCTCCTGGAACATACCTCAACTATAGCACAACTCATAGTACTGTGGCTACTTGTTCCTTAGGCCATGAATGCCTTGAAATTAGGGAGCTGAGTTTACTGAGCTTTGATGTACCAGCCTAAACACAGCTCTTGACACAAAGCAGATGCTTATTAAATGCTGGAGTAGATGAATGAATGGCCTGTGCCTATACATGGTTCATTTAGAAAGCTAAGGTAAACAACATAAGGATAAACAACTAGGAAAGTACTGTGTAAGTGCTGTAAGAGTTTAGATGAACAAGCTTTTGTAAGTGCTAGACTAATAAGATTAGGCATCCAAATGACAGACTTTAATTTGGAATTTAGGAAGAGGCAGACCTTGCATGAACACAGAGACAGCCAAAATCAGTGCAAGGGGTATACTGATGGTAACAGAAAAAAAAGCATTTGCAAAACAGAAGAAATCAGTCTAATACAGATTTGTGTGTATGTGCATGTGGTCGTGTGAGAGTGTGTGTGTGTGGTGGAGTGGTACATGTTGAAAAGTACCAATAGTTTCCAACCTATAAATAGAGCATGTTCTAAAAGTTTATTTACAAATCATTTGTTTGAGCATTATACATCATGTACCTAATAGTGAAGTTTCTTGTCCAATTGAAAATATTGTATTTATCCTACTTTAAGTATTTATGATTAGTTTTTCTTGAAGTTCACATTTTTTCAGTCATCTGTGAATTGCCTTCATTTGGAAACTCAGTGACAGGTTTAACTATTTACTTTTTCCTTAGTTAAGTTCTTTAAATGTAACACTTACTGTAAAAGGAAAATTTATACTACTGCAAATGGAAAACTGATACAATTTACTATAAAAGAGCAAACTGTGGCCAGGCATAGTGGTGCACATCTACAATCCCAGAACTTGGGAGGCTGAGGCAGAAAGATCACAAGTTCAAGTGCAGCCTGAGCAACTTAGTAACTTAGTGAAACCCTGTCTCAAAATAAAAAAAATAGAAGTGGCTGGGTATAGAGCTCAGTGCAGAAGCCCAGGGTTCAATCTGATGTACCACAAAAATAAAAAAGAAAAACAAAAAGGAAAGAGAAATGTAATTCCTAAATTCCTTTAGCAAATAATGTTTGTGCACAACAGTGTTTTCAAAAAGAAGTAAAATTCACTTTACATAAAATTAATGTTTTTAAAGTGAAATATACAGGGTACCTAGTGCATTCAGAATGCTACACAACTATCCTCTCGTTGCACAACGTCTTCAACAGTCCAAAATAAAGCCCATACACATTAAGTAGTTGTGCTCCATTTCTCCCTTTCTGAACTTCTTGAGAAATAGACTCACTTTCATCATACTTATGAATATACTATTTTCAAATAATTTTAATATTTGTGGGATAGTTGTTTCTTTGTAATTGGTCTTCTATAACAGTAGTACATGATTCAGGCAACACGTAATTCGGTCTTCACATTTATCTAAAGATATATGATTGATTTCATGAAACTCTCCTCCTAATATTAACATTTTCTCAGTCTACATCTTCACTTTTTTTTTTCCTTTGAGCACCAGGTATTGAGCCCAGGGGACAACCATTGCCCCTCACCACCACCACCCTCCTCTGGCTTTTAAAAAAATGTTCATGCAGGATCTTGCTAAAATACCCAGACTGTGTTTGTGATCTGGCCTCATCCTTCTGAGAAGCTGGGAATACAAGCATGCACTACCACACCTGGCTCCCAAACTTTTACATTTTAAAAATTCTGTTTTAATTTACTAACTCACGTTAATTTCAACAAACAAACAAAAAACAAAAAATAGCACAAGTATGATTTCAGTTCACAATTATGTATACTATAAATACTCTGTATATTTAAATATTATCACTTTCTGAAAACAGAGCTTTTCTGCATTCCTGAAAAGAATGCCACAGTGCATTCTTGGGCATGACTGAACACTGCACCAGTAATTCATGAGGTCTGGATGGGCCAGTATCACCTGCTTTTGTCTTGACTTCAGCAATAGTATCTCTGAGATGACAAATGCGATACACCAGGGTTTTTTCTAATTAGCATTAATACAAGTAGCATTAAGAGCAAGCATTAAAATAACATGCCCCAAATTGTTCACTATTCTAATTGTGTCTACATCCAGTAATATGCATACCACAGTAGCATGCACACCGTATGTCAGAACACAGAAATAGGAGCTATTTTTTTTGAAAAGCCTCATGTGCTATCCTCACATATTTTATTATCAAAAAGAAAGTTTCCATCGATATTTGCAAAATGACCAAGAAAAAAGCATGCAGCCATCACACACACAAAATTTTGAAATGAAAGAAAGACTTCTAATAAGTCTCATCTCCCTTGACTTCCTAAAAGTTAAGAAGCTTTGTTGATCATCGCACAGAGTCCAGGATGTAAAGACAAGTACTTTGGGTAGGACTGTCAGTCCCTTGCACTGTGCAGCACCTTCCACTTGGAGACGCACTCATCCTGTGATTTGACCGGATACCTTCAATTCAAAGAGTAATCGCCTCTAAATAGTATGTCAATGTTTTCCTGTGTTCAACCGAGTATGTCATTCCCTAGAACGTTGTAAGTCACTATAATGCCAAACAGATCACTTCCTTTTTTAATGCAGATGATTAAACAATCTACTCTATTTTTTTCAGTAAAAAGTAACCATTTGTAAAATGCAGCATTAATATATCTAAAACAGTATATACCAGAAAAGCTTCATAAAAATAGAACTTTTATCTGAAGATTTTAGTGCCACTGACTCACATAAGTGGGTTAAAATACAAAACATATGAATGCAAATATGTCTTTAAGAAAAGTAATTCTGAAAATCAGTATAGGACATAATAAAATAATTAAGAATATAAATATAAATGAGAAGATTAGATATGATAATATGTATAAAGTGCCTGGCACGAGGCCCCTTTATGTCACAAGCATTTAATAAGTGGTATTTAGATCATTTAAGGTCAGATGCCTTGCACTGAAACTAAACTATGAATCCTGAGGCCACAATTAAATCATAATTGGCAGGCCTGCAGTAACCTATTTGTTTCCGTATTTTAGCACACAGCACATCCACTCTCATCTAATAATTCTAGGTATTTATGCATCTGTTTTATTAGGTTAGAAGCACCCCAAAGGCACCTTGGAGCTTTTAAAATAAAATGTAACTTAAAAATTAAACACCTTACAAAATTTTGTATGGTGTCCTACTAATTACAAAGCATTTTCACGTTCTTGACTTCATTACTTTGTTATCTGTTATATCCCTGCCTTACCAAGAGGGAAATTGAGACCCGGCAGGTCAAGGGATAGCTTATGTAAGCAAAGCTAGGATTAGATACTAGTTTACACAGGCAGGTAGGAGGACAAGGGAGCAAAGTAAGAACCAACAGTGAAGGTGGTGAAGGTGGGGAAACAGATATAGACAAGGGAGACAAACAGACAGGTACAGAGAGGCCCTATGAAAAGAACTGTTCAACTATATGGGATTTTAAACACATTTCCTTTTTAGGGGGCACCAGGAATCAAACTCATGACCTTGTGCTTGCCAGGCAGGCACTTGTCCTGCTGAGCTATATCCCCAACCCTAAACATATTTCCCTAAAGGACATTTAAGATGTGTTGTCTTAGCTTTGTTCAGGTACAGTGGGTTCAGCCCTTAAGAATAGTCTTACAAGTGTGTGTTGGTTCAAAGAGAATTTTTTGTGGTTTGACATAGTATTTAAGACAGTTGAGGCTTGGAAGGTCATAATGATTTGTAGCTATTATAACACAGTCATTTTCTTCCTATGTGATTTATGTTTTGTTACTTATTTTCTGAGATGATTTTTAAAATTAAGTTTACTGGATATATACTGATCACATTCATCATAGGGAATTTGTACCTGTACATGATATATCTTAGTTCCTCTTTTTTTCTCATTTCCCTCTCCTCCCTCCAACCTTTCTTCGCCTTCTCACTACGTTTTGTTTCCATTTTATCCTTCTTTTCTCCTGTTTTTCTTTTCATCCCCCCCAGCTCTCCTCTCCTTTTGAACAATTTCTTTCTATTTTACAATGTATATTATATATTTTGGTTCTTATTTACACCTTGAGTTTCTCACACCAGAGACACAATGCAATAGTTACAAGTTTGTCTGATTTATTTCACTTAAGAGTATGATCTCAAGGACCATTTACCTAGAAATGTCTCAAGTTTATCCTCCTTTGTGGCTGAGTAGTACTGCATTGTATGAAAAACCCTCTTTATCCATTCATCAGCTGATGGGCACTTGGGACACACTTTTTTTTGAGACAGAGTTTTCCTATGCAGGCCTTGACCTCACTTCGTAACCCAGGCTGGCCTCAAACTTGCAGTAATCCTCCTGCCTCAGAACACTTGAGTGCTGGGATTATAGGCGAGCACTGTTATGCCTGGCTCATTTGGGAGACTTAACTGGTTGCATTTGATTGAATCGAATCAGAAGAGAGAAACTACATAACAGTTTTAACTGGAAGAGTTGCACATAAATAATTTTAGCTGTGACAAAAATTGTAATTACAGGGAGTTGGAGTGTTGAGATTTTGGTTAGAATTTGATAAGTACAATTCAAAAACTATAAAGAGTCACAGATATCAGAAGCAACCATCACCCACAGGGCCTAGATGGAACACCAAAGAAAGTGCCTTCTCCCCAGGGCTCAGATCCCAATGTTACTGGAGAGAGCACAGCAGTAGCTCGGTGAAGGCAGAAAAGTTGCTATGTTCGTCATCCACTCGAATTTGCCAGAAACATACCATGTGGAACATATCCCAAAAGTACCTACTGGAAACTGTCCTACAAGGTTCATTTTTCTATAAAACTGTCTCCAGGGACACCAGAAGACACTACTGACCACCAAGTGAAGGAGCTCAACCCTAGCAGAGCCACTCAAGGTACAGCCTGATAAACAAGCACGCAGAAACTAGGAAGCAAAGCTCTTCCTTCCCAGTGTATCATTCCAGCACCCTCCTCTGGTAAAACTTCAGTGCCAGGTGACAAAGGAAACAAATGTGTAAAAGAGCCAGGTCCCCTTTTTCACAAGGCAGGGGAAACAAATGAATCCGAAGTTGAAGGAACATGAATAAATGACACAATGGTTAATAAAAAACTACTGTTTCTAATTAAGAGTCAAATTATAGCCCAACTATGTCTAATATTTATTTTACCAAATCTATATTCCAGACAAATTTTCTAGGATAAGAACTGTGCATCTGTGTTGTTTTGATTCTATTATTTCATAGCACATATATATATATATATATATTTACAAATTATGTGTATTGTTCAAAACAACCATTTTATATGTGAAAGATGTTCCTTACCAACGAAGTATTCTTTTTGTTTGCTTTTTTAGATAGGGTCTCACTATGTAGTTCAGGCTGTCCTTAAACTATGTATTCCAGCTGGCCTTGAATTCATGGCAATGCTCCAGCCTTAGCCTCCAAAGTGCTGAGATTATAGGTGTGCAAGACCACACCTGACAGCAAAGTACATTCATAGCTGCTAATTCACTTTATATTACTGAGGTAAGAGTTATTAGCTCCATTTAATTGAGAGGAACATAAACTACAAATGTTACAGTTAATCTAAGTTCATGCAGCAATTTGATACTGCCCTTCCTCAAAACAAACCTACATCCAGGACCTTAAGTTCACGATTCTATTTGACCAAACAAATGAAATGAAGAGCCTCTTTTAGCCTTAAAACTATCCCTGTTAGAGAATCCTACCCTATCACTGAGAATTGTGGATAGGTTAGGCTGCTACCTTCTCTCCTGTCTCAGTGTCCTCAAATTGCTACAAAATCACCTAAGTTTTATTTCAGTTAAAAGTATATGTGAGGACTCTTGCAACATTCAGAGATTATGACCAACAATATATTTTCTTGCAAACAAAATAGAAATGTATATTATTGCTAGCTAGGAATATGTAAAAAAGTAAATTTATAATCACTTCAATAAGTTTATAGGGAGCATTTCTAATGCTTTTAGAATCTGTGGAACACTGAAATTTCATAAATATCTTAGAGTCCTATGCAGGGTTGCCAATTTTAATTTGCAAAGTAAGAGCATTTCACAAGGTAATCCCTACCACAATTTCAAAATCCAAACATCTGAAAATAAAGCATGCCTCTTTTTTTCTTGCCTGTAACTCAGTTTGATCAAATCATCAAAAACTTGAATGCATCTAGTAGTAAAGCCTAACCTGAACTGACATGGAGCTGTTCACAGGCATCTTCTTTAGCTCAGTGTCAAAATTCTTATGTTTCACTACAGAAACATTACTGTAACTGATTATGGGGTGTCACGTCAGACCCTTCAAGGGCTGTTATATAAGATAAGATGGATGGACTTTATTATCTAAAATCCAAAATGAGCCTAAATTCTGGAACTTATCTTGCCTTATTTCAGATAATAAGGGTACAGATTCTGTCCCTATCACCATTCTTTTATTAAAGAAGGCCAAAATGGGATTGAAACACCCAATAAGTATAAAGGACAATCTCAAAATAAAGAATGGTCCTTTATAATCAATAGTTTTCTGTGGGAAAATCCACTTGTCTGCTTTTCACTTTTACTGCAGACCTTTGTGAACTGCATATGAGAATCTCTGCCATTGAAAACCATACTATTAAGATGGTTCCACATTATGATTTTTTTATTTTTAAAGATAAAGAGTGAAAACACATTAACAAACAAACAGACATAAACAAAACAACACTCCAACACTACAAGCAATACAGAGATTCAGACAAGGTGATAGGAAATTAACAATAATTATTGTATTACATATTATTATCTTGAAATTGGTTACTCAGTTAAACAAATATAGGCATGTAAGATTGATCAAACTATTAAACACTGTTTCTTTCAATAAAGTAATAGAAGTTAGTAGTACGACAAAGTTATCCTGTGTATATGTATATACATATTTTTTCCATTCTTTCTTTTTCTCTTCTCCTTCATTTCAGTTGTTCCCTCCCTTTGAACACTTTCTTTCCCTTTCACAATGTATAATACAACTTTCAGATTTTACTGACTCTTTCAGGTTCCTACACTAGTGAGACAATTACATATGCAGGTCTGACTGATTTCACTTACGAGTATGGATTCTAGTTGTGCCCATTTACCTATGAAAGCCTCAAGTTTATCTTTCTTTATAGATGATTAATAATCCATTATGTAAAAATACCACATCTTTTTTATCCATTCCTCAATGGATGGGCATTTGGGTTACTTCCACGATTTAGCTATTACAGATTGAGCAGCTATAAACATGAGCGCACATATATCACTGTGGTATGATGTTTGTAGTTCTTCTGGAAAAATACCCAAAAGGGAAATAGTTGGGTTGAATGGGACCTCTAATCCTAGTTTACTGATGAATCGCCAGACTTATTTCCACAAGGGTTGCACCAGTCTACAATCCTACCAAGAGTGGAAAAGGGTTCCTTTTCCCCCACAGCCTCATCAGCATTTGTTATGGCTTGATTTCTTGATGATAGCCATTCTCTCTGAAGTGAGATGGAATCTCAGTGTGGTTTTAACTTGCATTTCTTGAACGACTAATGATGTTGAACAGTTTTCATGTATTTATTTGCCATTTGTATTTATTCATCTGAGAAGTGTATATTCATCTCAGATGCCCATTTTTGGATTGGGTCTTTAAATTGGGGAGGGCTGTTTTTTTAGTTCTTTATATATTCTAGATAGAAGTCCTGTGTCTGAGGGACAGTCAGCTAAAATATTTTCCCAATTTGTGGGTTTTCTTTTTACACTGTTAGTGGTATCTCTAGACGTGCAAAAACTTTTCAATAAGATGAGATCCCAGTTGTTGATTCTTTGAAGTATTTCCCATGCAGTTTGGTTTTTGCTCATGAACTCTCTGCCTACCCCTATGTCTTCGAGATTTTTACCTATTTCTCTTCCAGTAGAGTTAGGGTTTCTGTTTTAATATTTAAATCTTTGATCCATTTAGATTTGAGATTGGTGCATGGTGCTAGATATGGGTCTAGATTCAGTCTTTGGCATGTGGTGAGCTAGTTTTTCCAGCACAATTTATCAAAGATGCTATCTTTCTTCCAGTGAGCTTGTTTGGCCCCTTTGTCAAAAATAAGTTGGCTGAGTGTGTTTGTGGTTGTGGCTGCATCTTCCAGTCTGTTCCATTGATCCTCAGTTCTTTTTTGTTTGCCAATACCATGCCAATTTTATCACAGTGGCCTTGTAGTGTAATTTCAAGTCAGGGATTGTGATGCCACCTGACTTGTCCTTGTTGCCCAGGATTGCTTTTGCTATTCTGGGTCTCTTCTGGTTCCAGATGAATTCTAGGAATGTTTTCTATAGATCTCTGAGGTACAGTAATGGTATTTTAAAGGGGATTTCATTGAATCTGTACAGCAATTTTGGAAGTATGGCCACTTTCACAATGTTGGTTCTTCCAATCCATAAGCAAGGAAAATCTTTCCACTTTCTGAAGTCTTCTTCAATCTCCCTTTTCGTAGTACAGTAGTTTTCAGTGTAAAGATCTTTCACTTCTTTTCTTAGATTGATTCCTAAGTATTTTAATTTCTTGGATACTATTGTGAAAGGTATGGTTTCCTTAATTTCTCTCTCAGTGTGTTTGTAGTTTGTGTACAGGAATGCTATTGCTTTTTGAGTATTGACTTTGTATCCAGCTACACTACTGAATTTGTTTATTAATTCTAGGAATCTTTTGTTGGAGTGTTCGGGGTCTTCCATGGAAAGTACCATGTCATCTGCAAATAATGATAATTTCACTTCTTTTTTTCTTATGTTTATTCCTTTCATATCTCCCTCTTTTCTAACTGCTCTGGCTAATATTTCCAGAACTATGTTCAATAGGAGTGGTGACAGTAGGCATCCTTGTCGTGTTCCTGATTTTAAAGTGAAAGCTTTCAGTTTTTGTCCATTTAGTATGATGTTGCCTGTTGGTTTGTCATAGCTTTGATCAGATTAATGTAAAGACCATCTAACCTATTTTCTGTAGGATTTTTATCATGAATGAGTGCTGGACTTTGTCAAAAGCTTTTTCTGCATCTATTGAGATAATCATGTGGTTTTTGTCTTTGGCTCTGTTGATGTGATGTATTACATTAATTGATTTGCATATTTGGAACAATCCCTGCATCTCTGGGATGAATCCCACTTGGTCATGGTATATAATCTTCTTGATGATTTGCTGAATTGTGTTTGATAATATTTTATTATGTATCTTTGCATCTATGTTCATTAAGGAGATTGGCCTATAGCTCTCTTTCTTGGTTGAGTCTTTCTCAGATTTTGGTATCAGTATAATACTTACCTCCAGAAATGATTTAGGAATAACTGCTTCCCTTTCAATTTCATTGAAGAGTTTGAGAAGAATTGGAATTAAATCTTCTCTGAATTTCGTGTAGAATTCAGCTGTGAGTCCATCAGGACCTAGGCTTTTCTTTGTTGGTAGGTTTTTAATCATATTTTCAATTTCAATAATTGATATTGGATTATTCAGGATTTTCAGTACTTGATTAAACTTTGGTAATTCATACTTATCTAGGAAAATGTCCATTTCTTCTGCATTTTCCATCCTACAGGAGTAAAGATTTTCAAAGTACATAGTAATGATCTTCTGAATTTCTATAGGATCTGTAGTGATTCTATCCTTCTCATTCCTTATTGCATGAATTTGAGTTTTTTCTTTCCTTTTTATGATAAGGTTGGTTAGAGGTTTATCAATTTTATTTATTCATTCAAAGAACCAACTCTTTGATTCATTAATTCTTTGTAGTGTTTTCTTTGTCTCAATTGCATTAATTTCTGCCCTGATCTTTACAATTTCTTCTCTTCCTTGAGCTTTGGGCTTAACTTGTTCTTTTTCTAAAAGTTTGAGGTGCAGCATTAGGCTATTTGTTCTTGTTCTGTTTTCCTCCCGTGTGAGTTTGCCCCTATAAACTTCCCTTTGAGTGTGGTCTTAGCTCTGAGAGAATCTTGAGTTATGCAAGAGAGCTTTAATGCTCCTGGGGCCCTGAAATCATTCTATTTGCCTCTTTTTATTAAACCTTCACCATACACTCATTCAGGAGACTGAAGACCTGATCAGCCCACAATAACTAAGGGGTATTATTAGCCCCATAATTGGGACCTGGGCAGGGACACATAGTTCTTGGGCTGAAAAAAATTTTAACCTGATCAAGTAAGTCTACCTAGAGTAGAAACGTGTGGAAGATGGAGAATGCCTTCACAGGATGAAAACTTCCCCAGGGATGCCTGGAGAAAGGAGGGAAGAGAAGCATTCCACAAGGAATACGAGATCTTGCTATGTAGTTCAGGCTGGTCTTGTACTCCCTATGTAGCCCAGGCTGGCCTGGAACTCCCAGCAATCCTCCTGCCTCAGCCTCTAGAGTATCGGGATTACAGAACCTTCATATAAAGAGAACATAGCAAGAATGGGAAGCACAAGTTTCCTGCTGGACGTGGCAGCAGCACGTGACTATACTACCAGCTCATAAGAGGCTGAGGCAAGAGGACGGGCTGATTTGGAATCATCTGAGATGCTAATGCTGCTGGATCCTATGGTCACTTTCACCATTTAGGCTACACCCTATGAGCAGCTCCTTATTGACCAAAAGCTCCTTGATTTATGGATGACAGTTCCAAGGTGCACAGAGAGCACTGTGTTGGGAAGATCATTACTCTGACTTAAGGCCTTGTGATAATACTGATACTGATAATTAACTGTGTTGGGGAAATAACCAGCTTGGGGAAGAGCCATCAGCTAATTTCTGTTACTATACCCTGAGAGGCTGGGCCACATAGAAACACTAAACAGATATACAGAGTTTCTCAACTGAGAGTCCCAACTGAGCTATCAGGAAACAGCGGCAGTTTGCCAGCCATGCCTGTGAGGGCTCTTAGATGCCCGAGCCAGCAACACATGGAGCAAAAGAAATGTCCAAGTGACTCCCTGCAGAATCATGAAATGACAAATAGTTACTGCTTCATGCCACGAAACACTGGGACGTTTTATTTCCCAGCAATCCCATGGAAATGAACAGAAAATTACAAAGATAAAAAATTATCTGTTCCAGCAAACCAGAAATGGCAGAGAATGACATCAAAAAGAGTGAAAAATTGAGGAACTGTATCGCTTTCAGTTACAGCAAAGTCCCCATACCTAGGCTGAGCACTCGCCCCAATAGAGAAGTGGAAAGTGGGGCTGAGTGCCCCAGGCTGCAGGGCTTCTGAGCTGTGCTAGTGATGGATGGCAGGTCCTTCCCTCTGTCCTTCCTCCCTAAGTCGAGAGGGGAAGTTGCAGAAGCCACACAGGGAAGGGCGCAGGGCCCCAGCAAATTCCAGCCACCACCCCAACCCAGTCACTTCTGCAGGTAGAGGACAGGAAGCTAGGGAGGGACTAATCCTGCC